>JABSMS010037856.1:0-24731 GCA_018902275.1 Aleiodes sp. PSUC_FEM 10030003
TTTGTCGTGAGATATTTTTCAATGATATTTTGTCGCAAAATATTTAATCGTTAATAGATTATTACGTGATTCGAAAATGCTGTGGAATTTGTATGTTGAAAATTCATTTGATATGAAAGTATTGAAAAAATAAAATGAACATAAAAGGACGCAAACAACTGAAAAAATAAAGAGTTGCGTGTGTGACCTATCACGAAGTCATATAATTTTTAACAATTCACCAAGAACTCTACGACTAGGCAAATTCAGTAAATATGTCTTTCAATTTTTCCATTAAATTGTTTACGTTACTTCAGGTATGCGAATGGAATTTTCGTATAGAATTTACGTTTGAATAAACGTGGATCCTCAGATAGAATATAATAAGCCAAAAGAGTAGGAAGAAGGGGGGACTATGGAATGGGGAATCAGGCGTATTTGCCGTAATCATGCAAGAATCGTGCCGCTCGGGTATTCTTGCTCTTCCTCTCATTCTCTTTTCTGGATTATCGAGGATTCTCAACGCGATGGTAACTCGTTATAAGGAAATACGCTCTGAGGTAATCATGGGATAAAAAAAATTTCATGGAATAAATGAAAAGGAAAAGAGATGAAGAAAAAAATAGTGAGGCTTAACAGTTAATCGAAATGCGGAGGAAATATATGAATGTTTTTTCTTTGCAATTTAAGTATCCATTCTCTTTGTCTACGGAAATTGATCCTTGAACTCATATTTGAGTAGGATTTTTTTCCATTTCCTGTTGGTTCTTGTATATATTCAGCTTTTACCGACATTTTTTGTTTTTTTTACTAATATTTTATATAGTAGGTTTTTTGAAAGAAAACTAACTTTTTCATTTTCAAAACAGGCCAAGATAAACCCGGAGAAAGTAAGGAAAAACGGCCATTATTGGCCCATTATTGCTGCCAACATTCGGGATAATGACTGCTAGATTTGACCAATATTGGGGCATTGTTGTATGCCAATATTGGGCCAATGTTGGCTTTATGTCGGATGCCGATATTGGGCCGACCATTGTCTATGTTTCCTACACTGGCTAACCCTACACGAAGCTCGCATATTTTCCGAATATATCTCCCCAAAGTACTCAAGCAAAATCGCCAATAAATTCATCAAATCCCTCTTCCATTCTAAATACCCAACTCTACCGCACATCCCATAAAATCAAGGGGGAAACGTATGTACAATTACTCCGTAATCACTGTTAGAATCGTGCCTCCCAACGACAGCGCAATTCTGTTGGATTATCAAAGTGCTCTCTCACTGTGAGAAAATCACCCAAGCATGTGCACAACTTTTCTCTTCTTTCTCACTTTCCCTTTCTCCTGCTAACCTAATCGAGTGCTCCTATTTTCCTCGATTCTTTCAGTTTTCTAAAAAAAATAAAGGACCAAAGGAGGAGGGAAATTAAGGGTTTTAGAAAGAAAAAAAAATCCATTTTCCACCGATTCATCCACCTGTGAACCATTTAAAATGGAAATAAAGAAGAGAGAAACATGGCGGAGGAAAATAGAAGGAAAAGAAAATAAAAATAAAAAGTTGGCATAGCCAACACCTGGGGTACATACCTTCTTTCTGTAGGTACTTGGTAAGCAAGCCCACTGGGCGTAACTCGTGTGAACCATGATGTACTCACAACTGTGTACATTTAAAATCCAAGTGTGTCTTTTTACCGATTTTTTCCAGTGAGTTTGAAAAGCCCTAAAATCCTCTTACGTATTCGTTGAATCTTTCATTCACAAACATTTCTATCGGAAAACTTCTCTACACTTTGAAGTGATTTTACTCAATAGAAGTGATTGCCTGTGAAATTTCTCACGGTCCGATGGACGCGTTTTAAATAATAGAGCACATTTATTTTCAGAGTAACTAGGTAATTACAACTATGATTATGGAACCGTTAAACTTTCCCTTTTCACTGCTGAATTGGATGCATTATTTTATTCATTATTAAATTGCCATTAAAATCGCAAAATATTTTTCACTAGTTTACGTCTCTATTGACGCATTTCTTTTAACACAAAAAAAACATTGGGACACACCTGACACTTTACTAATTCTCTCAACGTAAACAATCACTTGACACCGATTATTATTTTCACGAAAAAAAAAAGAACTATAACTGTCAGTTAAAAATCGGTAATAAATTATTAACTTCTTAGAATTCCCGTAATATCGTCGTGTAAATCAAAACTCTTATCTTTTTTTTGTAGAATGAAGAAATATTTATCGGAAAAAATTGGAAGAATTTAAATACAGGAAATGAGTGATAAATCGGAAAGAGTGAACGCTTGGCGCGATCGTAACCGAGCGATCGCTACCACTGACTCAAGAAAGCTATACAGAACGGCGCCTGAGTTCAATGGAGTCGAGTCACACGGCGAGGCACGTATGAAACTGTTACAGGGCCGTAGAATGAATAAGAAGACTTTTCCTTTTCAAATGGAATTGTAGATAAGAGTTGAAAAAGAATTGTCATTATTTTGTCATAAATAGGAGAGTTTTTTTTGGAACAATGGATGGAAAAAAATGGAAAATATTGGAAAGACGTTTGTAGGTGGAGAAATAAATCGGTTTTGATCGAGCAATTACTGAGAGAGTTACAGAAATTTGACATTTTTCATAATTGCGATGGTTCAAGAACTTTTGGAAGGATTTTAAAAAAATCGGCCGATCGTCATTGCCTTAAAATAAAATGAATTATTGTGATTCGAGGATTGGAATTATTCTCCGAAAAGATAACTGTTATGAATGCATAAATTTTCAAACAGATATTCATTCGTCGAAAAAGATTTTTTTAGACAACGAAGTTTTTCAATTCATTCATTCAAAACAAAATTCTCTAGAGAAATCGTTTAATCTTCAAATTAAAACATCGACCATTCATTCCAATATTTCGGTTCCGCCAACAATTTTCTTCCAGAAGAAAAAAAATGATTTTAAAAAAACCGTGGTTCTAAAAACAAGAGTTACTCTCCTGAATTGGCCGGCTTGTCTACGTCTAGAGTATTGGAATACGTAGATGCATTCTATCTCTCTCTCTCTTCCTCTCACCCACTCAAGAGAGGAGCGTGAAAGAAAGAGAGAGGGCCCGATGTAGTTTGCAGGATCCAGTTGGCCATTCCTCCACGATTCGTGAGAAGGAGTGAGACGCAAAACACAACACGCAGCCACGCGTTTAAAAGTACATGCGGGCGTATATAAGTGATCAGAGGGGAGAATAGGGAGTTTGAAAGGGAAGCTTAATACGCCATGAGTATGAGAATGCAGGTTATAGTTGGGTGAGTCATCGGTTCTAGCGAGTGACCAATGAACCACAGAGACCCGTAATCTACCGCTGACCCTTTGCCTCTCCTTTTTATTTTCTTTCAACCTCTTTCATATTCTTCCTCTTTGATATATTCATTCTCATTCTTGCAGGAGAATCGAGTGATAATTCTAACTGTGCAGGAAATCATTTTCCTGGAAACGAGAGATTATCAGAGGATTCTGCGGGAGAATAGATAATTGCGACATTTACTATTTGCTGCTTTTGAACCGGAAAAGTAGTCAATGACCTTCCATTCAATTTGAGGTGCTTTGAACCTTTTGTGACCGCATCTCAACATCATTCGTTATTTGAAGGACACTCCCGTGGGGAGTTAGGTAATATAGGAAACATGGCCAATAATCCTCGTTTTTACTCCTCCATCTAGGATGGTCCCTTCAGCAATCGTGTTTTGAGATTTTCTCTCACATTGAGTTTCCAGGTATAGAAAATTTATGCTTGAAATCATTTGGCACGCGGCAAACTTTTCTATTCCTCTTCAGATTCGGAAACTTAAATTGAAGGATACTAATCCATCGTCAATTGCGATATTTTGCTTCAATTCAAAGCTTTTTCGGGCTCTCCACACAATTAGTATTCAATCATCATAAACCTAATGGTATCCATATGAAGTACCAGAGCTCACAATATGCACATTGCAGAGTTTGTAATGAAAAATTTTATGGCAGCGTGAAAATGATTTTCACCGGTTTTCAATACGTATTTTTCTTTCCATAAAATGTACTCAGGTGGAAGTTCATCATGTATCTCTTTTTTATATTGAATTTACCGAGCATTGCTCTTTCACGTTCAGCTGCAAAAAAATACATTACCATAACCGTGATGAGAAGAAATTCCATGTTATAGTGAAAGATGTACAAAATGTACCCTGGACATTTTTTATGCACATATAACCGGAGTTTTTACATTACGTTTCATTTGAAAATTATTGCCAAATAAACTTTATAGGAGCTTTTTCTACAGTTTTATGACTACAACTAGAAAAATGACTTGAAAGAGTCAATGAGCCTTTTTGTAACTGAGCCCACGATTTGCAGGTTGTTACTTCTTAACTTACTTCAATCAAAGAGTGAAGAATTACTTCAATCGAAGAAACGTAATTGCTATTTTTTAGAAATCCGGAATACTAGCCGATTTGCTAGAATTGCATAATTACATATCGATTAATTTTGAACTTTCAATTTTACAATATCGTCGCCCTAGAGTCAAATAGGCGTAAGTGCCATTTTTTGAAAATCTACAAAAATCGAATCTAAATTCATTTTTTCATAACAATACTAACTTACGCCCTTTTATTATTCAGCAAGGAAAAATGGCACTTACGCCCTTTCTACTCTAAGGCGACGATAGAACTCAATACGGTTTTCGCTCAACCGCGTGACATTTTCGTGGTCAACTCGATCCATGAATTAACTGTTAGCGAATTAATTTCTCAGTGTACAGTCCCTGCCTAGTCATTACTTAGAATCAAATTCTCAAATGATAAGACTATTTCCTGGAATCTTTATCATTCTCTATGACTATTGGTATGATTCTCTATGAAATTTTTCTATTATTCCTTTTAATTTATACTTTCATTATTTATCTTTAAGATTTATCATCTAATATTTACTCAAAATTTCGCTGCTGAAGCACGTTGATCTTCCTTCCCTAAAATTTGCTGTATCATTATGTCAAATTATACGATTTTTTATTACGTTCATCAAGATAGTTTCTTAATAAAATGTAGATTTATGACGTTCATGATATCGTAACCATTGCTTTATTCGTACTCAAAAAGCATATCCATTAATTAGTATTATACGAATCAGGTAATTAAAATCAGTTCTTGTGATATAAAACCCAATAGTCAAAATTGGGTTTTTATGAAGAGAACTTCGTGAATGAAACATTTTCGGAAGATACGTGGCACCGTTGTTATACGTCATATTCCGATAACGAATAAAAGACACTCGCGCAGATTTTTCAGTTCAAAAAATACTGATAACTATGATATAGAGTCTACGGCAGCTATAGAAAAAATTGGGAAAAAAGTTTGTTCATTATCTAGAAAATTTGCTTGCATCATGATAAATTTCTGGCTGATTATTTTCCTGAAAATCGATGGTAAGAATGGTGACCTTCAAACTAATCAATTATTAATCACAGCACGTGTAAAAATTTCCACTTCTCATGGCAATTGTCAGATTTGCAACAGAAAAATTTTCTAAGTTGAAATTTTGAAATCCATTGATTGATGAAATAATTCAAGGTATTGCATAATTAGGACTTAGAAATTTTTTTAGCAAAATCTGCCATGGCAAAGTTAGTCAGTGGAGTTCCTGCCATGTCAAGCGGAAAATTCTTAATAACAGTGTCATGGCAATTGCCATAACCGTTGTCATGGTAAATGTCATGGCACTTGTTACGGAAATTTTTGTACCCGAGAGCTTGGAAATTCATTTAACCCTTTGAGGCTCGATTTTTTAAAGGTAACGCAATGTTCATCACATCGAAAAGAATCACCGTGGTTTTACACGTCTGTTAGTTTACTCTTTTTGTTACGCAATTCAGCAGAAACAATTATTGGTTTCCTCATTCCTTGGTAGAAAAAAAGAGGAACAATGTATGTTTTTAATTGTTCAACGATGTTCTTCGCAATGTTCCCCGGAGTTCTTGCATGTCTTTTCAAACAATTGCTGACGGTTCTTCTTCAATCATAATTACCCATGTTAATTATTACTGATATAGGAGAATCTTCAGGCGTACAAGGCGCATCTGACCCTACATTCTTAGCTAAGGCTGGTCAATTCAATTACTTTGCTATGGTATGCCAGAACGGTAAGTTTTACTGCAGTGGGACTATCATTGATCAAAGACATATTCTCACAAAAGCAAGCTGTGTCTTTGGCATTCCAAGTTCCAATCTCTCAATAATTGCTGGAACAATTGACGCTAAAGTTTCCGAAACACGACTGTGGCCGGTAGAAAGTGTTTCTATTCATTATGGTTTTAAAGCAATAACTAATTTAGTGAACGTAGATGAAAATGAGTGGCTACATGATATAGCTGTTTTAAAGGTAATTATTTTATTCATTCCATTGTGTGTTTCTATTAATGTTTATATTAATGTTATCGATTATATTTTGAGCTTGTCAATCAAATGATCTGGAATTTGGTAACGGCACCAGCTGTATTAATAACTGGAGGATCCTATTGGATGAACGACTGCGTAGTACCCGGCTGGAGACACACTGCTATTGACACAAACAGGGAACACTACTACATTCGATGGAATAGAGGGAAAACTCATACTGATTCATATTGTACTGCAGTAGGTGTTCGTCTCCTCAAAAATGAAGAATGTGCTTCTTGGGAAGTAATAACTAGAAAATTTTCAGGCACGATGGTGAGACAAATTTTTATCAGATGTATTTTTCCGGAGTAATTAACTCATCGACAGCTTATATATCATTTCTATGTAGCACTACTACAGTGGGAGCCCAATTGTTTGCCAGGATGTTGTCATCGGAATTGTTGATGGTCGAAGACAGAAAAAATTCCACGTTTTCTTGAGGCTATTCTCATATAAGGACTTTATTGAGAATGCTATTGATGGTGAGCTCTATTGATTGTAATTTTTTTTATATGTCAACATTTTACATGATAAGCTGGGGCGGTTTTTCAGATAGAAAATATGATGTCAACCCCGGAGATATTAATTATATTGTATCCGTTTGGTATGACTATCGGTTCAAGTGTGGCGGCATTATTTTCGGTGCTTCACATATTCTTACAACGGCAGATTGCGTCCAATATGCCAATCCTACTAGACTCCACGTAATTGCTGGACGTACCCAAATACTCGATCAGGATGATCAAATAATGTGGTTGTCGGTCAATAACATTGAATTTCATCCAAATTATGAAGAAATTATTTACTTTGATGGACCAAGATGTATGCATGCAAAAAACAATTATGCTCTTCTAGCGGCAAGTATTCTATTGATAGTGGAGATACTTTCAACATTATTGTTCGTAGACGGGAACAATACTGATAATCTATTTGATTCGTCAGCTTGCAGTATCCTTGGAATGGGGTCCAACTATCGGTCCAGCGTCACTACCCAATACAGATTTCTTCCCTACGAATCCGATGTGTGGAGCCTACCGATGGCATACTACATATACCGTAGATGATAAGGTGTTATTACAATTAATTTGGTCTCAGGAAGTTATAATGGATGCAGAGGTCTGTCACCAAGCAGGAATCGGTCTTGAAGCAGATGAGATCTGTGTCAACAGCCTATATGCACATCATCCTAAGAATTTTGTAAGGCAAACGGTTTTTTAATAATTTTTTAAAATAAATCATCCGTTTATATGTATTCACATAATTTCGTTTATTGTTTTAGGATAGCAGTGGTAATCCACTTGTATGTGAAGGATTCGTGATTGGGATTATTACTCCTGATTATTCAACTGTCCCACAATTCTCTCATCTGACAAGTATTCTTAGAATTTCGCCCTTCATGAATTATCTGAATGAAGTGTGCTATATACCACCAATAGATTAATTATATAGACTTCGAAGAACTCTTCTAGTTCATTTCAATGTCAATAGAGATAATCTGTACGTCTCTATTGACAGATTATTGACTCGCAGATATAAAAAGGTATCTATTTTTCGCATCTATTTATTGTATATTCTTCAAGTATAGGGAATGTACTGCAAATATATTTTCTATATATTAAAAAATACATGTACAACAAATATAAATTATGTATTCTGAATATATATATAGAGTATATTAATTATATATTTATGTGGCGGATATATTTCTGTCTATATCCCAGACATGATTTTTTCCATGTGGGTGGTTACCACGTAGAATCTAATTCTCAAATGATAAGATTATTTCCCTAATTCTTTATCATTCTCTATTATTAATATTATGATTATCTGTTACATTCTTCTATAAATTCTTTCATTTATACTTTTTCTATTTATCTTTGAAACTTGTCTTCCAATATTTACTTAGAACTTCGCAGCTGGATCAGGCTATTTCTTTCGCACTGAACTGTTCATGTATTAATCTTTCATTTTGTGAGGTTTTTTATGGAGCCCATCGGACTAGTTTCTTAGTCAAATGTAGATTCATTGCCTCATTCGTACTCAAATAACATATTTCATTGATTATCATCTTACAAATCCGGCAATTGAAATCAGAACATGTGAAACAAAACCTAATAGTTAAAATTGTGTTTTTATGAAGAGGAATTTATGGATAGAAACATTTTCAGGACACATGTGTTATCGTTGTTACTCGTCACATTCAGACGACGTATGAAAGTCACTCACGGAGATTTTTTAGTCTAAAACATACTGCCAATTTGAGAGAAACATATTCATACTCATATAATATCGACTCTTCGTCAGCCACAAAGGAATTTGGGAAGAAGTTTGTGTTCATTATCTAGAAGATTTGCTGACATCATGATTAATTTCTTGCTGATTATTCTTCTGGCGATTTATGGTAAGAATGATGACCGTCCATTTGATCAATTATTAATCACAGGGCTTAGAAATTTATTTGACTGGAATTTGTACGTAAGTGGAAATGGGCTCCAAAGTGAAGAAATTAAGCGAAGTATAATAAATGTATTAATCTGTTGTAAATATTTTGGTTTTGATGATGTGAAAGCAAAAGCTAACCTGATAGTTGACTGGAACTCTACACGTAAATTACAGATAACTGACCGAATGAAAATGACAGACCGTTTCTGTCAGGAAAAAATTGACCAATTGCCATGTCATGAAGATTTTGAATCAATCGATGAATACCTCCCACATTATGACGTTCCATATTGTGCATTGCGTCAGCATTCAATATCGTCAACTTACTGATTGAACGTCAATTCGATCAAAAGGACTGCGTGAAATAAAAATTGGTGACATTTTGAAAAAAAACACAGTCAGTTTCCACTGGCAATTGTAAGCCAAGTCAAAATGGTCACAAAGTTGTCAGTTTGCAATTATTCTGACTGGAACAAAGAATTACTGCAATTTCACGCGTCTGTTTGATCGTTTTTTCCCGCAATCCAGCAGCAATAATCATTGATTCTCTCATCCCTCGGTATAGAAAAACTAACAAAAGAATGTATGATTTAATTGTTCAATGATATTCTTCGGAATGTTTCCTCGAGTTCTTGCATATCATTTTAGGCAAATATTGAGAGTTATTCGTGAATCATGATTGTTCATATTATTTATTACTAAAATGAAAATTTGTAGGCGTTCAGAGCAAAATGGACCCCACAACCACAGCTAAGGCCGGTGAATTCAACTACTTCGTCATGGTGTGGCATAGCGGTAAGTTTCGCTGCGGTGGTACTATCATTGACCAAAGACATATTCTTACAAAAGCAAGCTGTGTCATTGGCATTCCAAGTTCCAATCTCACTATAATTGCTGGAACCATCGACACGAGAGTTTCCAGAAAACGACCATTGCAAGTGGAAAGTGTTCATATTCATTATGGCTTCAAGGCAATGGTTGATATACTTGAGTTAGATGAGATCAATTGGCTACATGATATTGCTGTTTTAAAGGTAATTCTTTCACTAATTTCATCAATTTTTTTATGAAGTATGAAGGAAGGATATATTAATGTCTTCTATTATATTTTGAGCTTGCCAATCGAATGATCTGGAATTCGGAAATAGCACCAGCTGTATTAACAACTGGAGGATCCTATTGGATGAACGAATGCGTAGTGCCCGGTTGGAGACACACTTCTATTGGTACGCACAACGAACAATACTACATTCGGTGGAACAGAGGGACAACTTATATCGATTCGCAATGTATTCTAGTAGGTGTTAGTCTCCTCAGAAATGAGGAATGTGCTTCTTGGGATTCAATAAGGAAAAAATATGTGGGCACGATGGTGAGACAAATTCTTGTCAGATGTATTTTTCCGAAGAAATTAACTCATCCACAGCTTATACATTTTTTCTACGTAGCACCACTACAGTGCGAGCCCAATTGTTTGCGAGAATGTTGTCATCGGAATTGTTGATGGTCGAAAACGGGGAAAGTTTTACGTTTTTTTGAGGCTATTGCCATATAAGGACTTTATTCAGAATGTTATTGATGGTGAGCTCTATTGATTGTCATTATTCTTATGCGTGAACATGTTACATAATGAGCTGAAGTGGTTTTTCAGATAGAAAATATGATGTCAACCCCGGAGAAATTAATTATGTGGTATCCGTTTGGTATGAATATCGTTTCAAGTGTGGCGGCATTGTTTTTGATGCTTCACATATTCTGACAACGGTAGATTGTGTCCAATATGCCAATCATGCTCGACTCCACGTAATTGCTGGACGTACCCAAATACTCGATCAGGATGATCAAATAATGTGGTTGTCGGTCAATAACATTGAATTTCATCCAAACTATGAAGAAATCATTTACTTTGATGGACCGAGGTGTATGCACGAAAAAAACAATTATGCTCTTCTAACAGCAAGTATTCAATTGAGGGTGGAGATATTTTCAACATTATTTTTTGTAGATTGAAACAATACTGATAATCGATTTGTTCCATCAGCTTACAGTACCCTTAGAATGGAGTCCAACTATCGGTCCAGCTTCCCTACCCAATACAGATTTCTTTCTAACGAATCCCAATTGTGGAGCTTATCGATGGCATAACGCATATACCGTTGATGACAAAGTGTTATTTCAATTAATATGGTCTCTGGAAGTTATAATGAATGCAGAGGTCTGTCAACAAGCAGGAATCGGTCTTGAAGCAGATGAGATCTGTGTCAACAGTCAATATGCACATCATCCTAAGAATTTTGTAGGTCAAACGGTTTTCAATAATTCTTCAAAACGAATCATCTGTTTATATGCATTCACATGATTTCGTTTATCATTTTAGGATAGCAGTGGCAATCCACTTGTATGTGAAGGATTCGTAATTGGGATCATTACTCCTGACTATTCAACCGTCCCACAATTCTCTCATTTCACAAGTATTCTTAGCATTTTGCCCTTGATGAATTCTCTAAACGACGCGTGCCATATACCTCCAATATATTAATTCATGTATTCTTCAAAGAACTCTTCTAGTTCATTTCCACGACAATAGGAATAATCTATACGTCGAATCGTTATTCCTTAGAAATCTTGTGGTAATAAATGGATTGTAATTCGTTTAGAAATGAATGTAGTTAATTCTTGATTGTGTAAGAGTTTGATATTCGATAAAATATATTCTTTTATTCAAAAAGAGAACGAGCAGGAGCTTACCTACGTGTTCTTAAATTTGAAACCTTTCTTGTGCGATATTTCATATTCTGCCAATACGATCGGCACCAAAACTCGGATTCCGAGTGAAATGAAATAAACTAGATAGTTCTTGACGCACTGCGCATGCAAGAAATTTTCCTAATTTTTTGATCTTGAGTTTTCTGACGTAAATATTCTCAATGCATTTTTTAGAACGAAGCCATACGTTTCTATAACTAAATTTGATCCAATCTTTATACAAATTAATGAAGAATAAGAAATCGGCCTTTCTGGTCCTTGCTTCTACTTGACGGTGTCTACCTAGTTATCAATCAGAACCAAATTTTTAAATGATAAGACTCGTTCCCTGATTCCGTATCATTCTAAATTATCATCATTATTATTTTGTGTCATATTTCTCTATAATTTCTTCTTATTTATACTTACACTTTTTATCTCTCAAATTTATTTTTCAATATTTACTCAAAATTTTGCTGGTGAATCACGTTGATTATTTCACACTAAATAGTTGATATCTTACAGCGCTCATCAAGGTAGTTTCTTAATCAAAAATTACCTCTTCTTAAACAGAACCTAATAATCAAAATTGTGTTTTTGTGAAGAGAATTTTGGGAATAGAAACATCCATACGTGACATCATTGTTAACGTCATATTTGGATAAAGGATAAGAGTCACTTGTGCAGATTTTTCAGTTTAAAAAATACTACTAATTATAAAGAAACATAATCACACTCATATAAAATCAAATCCTTATTTAGAAAATTTTCTGGTGTTATGATTAATTTTTTGCTGATTATTCTTCTGACAGTCTGTGGTAAGAATAATGATTTGCCATTCAATTAATTATTAATTAAAGGTCCTGGACATTCACTTAACTGGAAATAATATCTGAGAGGAAATGAATTCCTGACTATTTGCAACAATGATGATCAGTTCTGAACAATAATTGTGGGTCAGGTCAGGAATGGTCAGAATGTTGTGAGCTCATTACTCTTCTGACTGCATCGAAAAACTCATCGCAATTTTACGCTTCTATTTGTCTATCCCTTGTGTTGAACAATTCAACAGCAATAATTATGTGTTTCCTTTTTCCTTGGTAGAGAAAACAGAAAAAAATAATGTAGGGTATTCTCAGATCATGATTGTTCATATTATTCATTACGAAAATAAAAATCTTCAGGCGTACAGGGCGTAGCTGATCCAACAACCGCAGCTAATGCCGGTGAATTCAATTACTTTGTCATGGTATGGCGTACCGGTTTGTTCCACTGCAGTGGTACTATCATTGATCAAAAACATATCATCACAAGAGCGAGCTGTGTCATCGGCATTCCAAGGTCCAATCTCTCAATAATTGCTGGAAATATTGACGTGGACCTTTCCGGAATACAACCATTGCAGGTGGAACGTGTGTACATTCATTATGGTTTCAAGGCACTAATTAGTTCACTAAATTCAGATGAGATTCAATATCTACATGATATCGCCATATTAGAGGTAATTCTTTTATCAATTTCATTGTCTATTTCCATGGAGTCTTTAGGGATGATAGATTAATTCCCTCGATTATATTTCGAGCTTGTCAATCGACTAGTCTGGGATTCGCTTATGGCACCAGCTGTATTAACTACTGGAAACACCTATCATGGGAGCAAGTGCGTAGTTCCCGGCTGGAGACACACTTTTATAGGGGCACCCAAGGAACATTACTACATTCGATGGATCAGAGGAACAACCCATACCAATGAGTATTGTATGGCATTCGATGTGCATCTCCTTGAAAATGAGGGATGTATTTCTTGGGGGATCACAACTAAAATATATTCAAACACGATTGTAAGACAAATTCTTCTCAGATGTATCTTCCTGGCGTAAATAAATCATTGACAGCTCATATATTATTCCTATGTAGCACTATTACAATGGGAGCCCAATTGTTCGTGAGAATGCTGTCATCGGAATTGTTGATGATCGAAGAAGGGGTAACTTCTACGGTTTTTTGAAACTGCTCCCATATAAGGACTTTATTGACAATGCGATTGATGGTGAGCTATATCGATTTCAATTATTCTTATATATGAACACGTTAAATGATGAGCTGAAGCTATTTTTCAGATAGGAAATATGATGTTGAAACTGGAGAAATTAACTTCGTTGTATCCGTTTGGTATGAATATCGTTTTAAGTGTGGCGGAATCATTTTCGATGCTTCACATATTCTTACAACGGCAGATTGTGTCCAGTATGCCAACCATACGAGACTTCTGGTAATTGCTGGACATACTCAAGTACTCGAGAACGATAATCACATATACTGGTTGTTGATCAATAACATTGAAATACATCCAGACTTTGAGGAAATCATTCACTTTGATGGACCAAAATGTATGCATGCAAAGAACAATTATGCTCTTTTAACGGCAAGTATGCAATTGATGTTGAAAATATTTTCGACATTATTTTTTGTACATGGAAAAAATACTGATTATTTATTCGTTTCATCAGCTTGCAGTACCTTTAGAATGGGGTCCAACTATTGGTCCAGCTTCCTTATCAAATACACATTTTGCTCCGACGAGTCCCGCTTGTAGAGCCTACCGATGGCATAATCCATATACTGTAGATGATAAAATGCTATTGCAATTGATTTGGTCTCATGAAGTCATAATGGATGCAGAGGTCTGTCAAGAAGCAGGAATCGGTCTTGAAGCGGATGAGATCTGTGTCAACAGTCAATATGCACAGCATCCTAGGAATCTTGTAAGGCGAATGGTGTTTCAATAATTCCTCGGAAAGAATCCTCTGTTTGTATGCATTCAAGTGAATTCATTGATTATTTCAGGATAGCAGTGGTAACCCACTTGTATGTGAAGGATTCGTGATTGGAATTATTACCCCTGATTATTCAACTGTTCCACAATTCTCTCATCTCACAAGTATTCTTAGTATATCGCCTTTCATGAATTGTCTGAACTACGATTGTTATATACCTCCAATATATTAATCAGTATATGGAGAAATTGACCCGTCAGCGGTCACGCCATGATAGTTCCTGTCGCACTTAATTTCAAGGTATAAGGAAATTGTGCTAAAAATAATTTGACGAGCGGAAATTTCTTTGAACAGTTCAAAAAACTCTTCTAGTTTATTTTAATGACAATAGAAATCATTGATAGGTCGAATTATTATTTTTCAAAATGTTATGAGAATGAATCGATTGCAATTCCTCTGCAGGGGAATTCAGTTGTTTTAATTGTTCAAGAGTTCATCAATTAATTGTTATTCAATAAAGTATGATAAAAATAATAAGTTACAACCTTCCGTCATTCGAGAAGAAAAAATTGTACTTACACCCGTCCTATTTTCCAGCGATGATATTCAAGAAAAATGTAATTAATAGAAAAGTAGTTTCATGGAACTTATTCTTTATTTATCCACTGAAATTTATTTTATAGACTTCTTGATTTCAATGACTCCGAAAGTTGAAGGCGCGCTGTTGACTTTTTCTCCATTGAGGAGAAAAGTTTTTCACTTTTCTTCTCGATAGTGTTGACATTCCGAAGGCATGTGTCTAATAGAAAATGGAGCATAGCGTTTGAAGCACCCCTGAACTTTGTTTCTTGGTTATCGAATGTCGGGAATATTTATTCAATACTCCCCGAACCGAACTCTAGATTCTCCATTATTTCTTTCCGACTGTCCATACCTCTCTGATGCTTCTCCTGGTTTTCTTAGAAAAATTCTTTCCCTTTTTCCGTTCTAGTATGGTACAGGGAGCGAGTACTTTCTGAAACATTTTTGTACCAATGCCTATGTTGAATGACTGATTTTTTTTTCTCTCATTCAATGGTGCTACGACAAATTATCACACCATAAAACACAGACAAAATATTATAAGACAAAATATCATTGGAGAAAATATCGTTAGACAAAATATCGTTACCCAAAATATCTTTAGAAAAAAATAAGACCACGAAATATCATCATAAGAAATAAATCACATGACGAAATGTACAAAAAAATCTCATTTCAATAATCCATTGTAATTCATTCCGAAAAAACAAACACCCCATCATAATCGCCAGTTGAAACACATTCTACATATTGATAAACTAAATGCAATGCTCTTCAAAAATAAATAAAACTTGATCACAATGATATTGCTCAATCAATCCTTCTAAAGCTCAATCGCCAAACAAGTGGATGTAAAAATCAGAATAGAGTCTGATTTTTCCGTTAACAAAATATCCACAATAGTTCAAGAGTAGATGAGAGAAAAGATAACTATCGGAGTATCGATTAACATTGAAGACCCATTGACCTCCATTTTCTTTTCAACTATTTCCAATCCTCTTTCATTATCATTGTTCAGCTTTCCGGTAGTTTCTTTCCGATCCAGCATCTCTTTCTTTTCGCTCGAGCGGTTCGCGAATATTCAAACACAAATGAATGAGAGGAATAATCATTGGTAAATATGTACTTCGATGTCTATTCAAAATAGTAATATTGAATTTTTGTTGAGTGCCAGTGTTGTAGAAACTCTTGTATTTCCTACAATTTCGATCAATCCCGCGGCTCTTGGGTCTTTTAAGATTCGGAACGAGCCACATCTGCATTTCCATTTAAAAAAATGGCCATCATTGGCCGATTGTTGGTGCCAACATTCGGGTTAATGGCTACAATATTGAACCAATAATAACTCACTATTGGCATTATATCGGGTGTCAATATTGGTTAAGAATATTATGCCAATGATTAGCCATATTTCCTATATTGGTTGAAGATACACGGGTTCACCAGTGAAGGATTATCTCTGTTGTATTAATGTGGAAAAATCCATTGTAGATTATTCAGTATGAATTTCAATTTTATATTGAAAAACTGTTGCCTCAGGACGGATAGAGACAGAGGATATTCCACAAATCAAAGTGAAGGGACGCAAATATACAAATATTTGTCTCACAACAAATTTAGATATACTGTTTGGCGGTGATAATTACCGTTTTTCTTTTTCCTTCTCAATTACTTTTTAATGTCCCTGCCATACATCCTGAAGAGTCACATATAAAATTTTACGAGCACATGGCGCGTTGGAATTGCACTGTTGCACTCAGCACCTATCGCGGGAGGAATAACAATACGAACTTTGCGACTCTATTTGTTACCAACAGATTGGAAATAGACGAATGAACTTGTACAATTGTTGTATGCTTAATTCACCAGCTTTCAGCTAATGGAAATATTTCTTTTTCCACACCGCAAATTATTGAGGGGAAATTAATCATTCCGCACTCTTCGTAATTAGCAAAAATCATTATTGTTCTTTCACTTTGAAGATTAATGAGATTATTTTTTATTGATAAAAAAATGAGATAATTTTTGAAATCTCTGCAAAAAAAAATTCGAATAGAAAAAGATTTCATTACGAAATTTTCAATGACAATTTGAAGAATTTCGGGAGAGTTAAAATGATGAAAAATGGAGTTTATCCACGTGAAAAAAAAAAATTGAATTTTAAAAAAAGAATAGTTTTTCCTTTTTTTTCTAGAGTACCGATGGACTCAATCAGTGAGTGTTGGCGTGCTGCGGTGTTCTGTCGACCAATCAATCGTGATTAAATGCTTCGAATATTCGTTGCAGTGAAGCGCTGCATACCGATGGGCAGAAATACACGTATACAATAAAAACGGGGTATCTTTGAATCCTCTATTTTCTCTATTTATTCCATTTTTTATTTTCATTTCCCACGTCACAACCCAATATTCACATGGGACACAGTAGAGGAACAATAAATGCACGTGATCCCCGAACGAATCAATCCGTGTGCGAGAGGCCAGAAATCTACGCATATAACCTAACCCGAGTAGGTAGAAAAAGGCCGAACACATACCACGAGTTTACCGGGAGAAGAGAATCCCAATGGAATTTCAATAGCATGGAATAGTCACTGGGGAACGATTAAATCCGTGGTTTCGTTGCAGCTTACTTTAATATTTTTCAAATCACATTTTCATTGTTAATGCAAGAAAAATATAAGGATTTATGAATTTCAAGTTAAATAACCAACTTTAGCCCTTGATCGAATCTTAGCAATCAACGTAAGTCGAATAGTGTCACGCCACGCCCATAGCGCGAGTTCTCAAGGGTTAACGTAATCCAAGTATTACCAATAGTTTCGTAGTGACCACACAGTACATTTTGAGATTTTCAATATTCGAGTTGTTAATTAACTCACGCCAGGAAAATTTGGAGAAATTCATAGATGGTCAGCATTACTCAAATTACATTTTGCAATTTATAACTTTTTATGAAAATTTTTTTAAATTTTCGAGAACCTCATTTTTTTAAATATATCTCTTCCTACTGATCAATAAATTTGACCAATAACGGCCCAATATTGAGGGTTTTCCGGATACCAACATTGCCAAGGAATCTTGTACCAATCGTTGCATGTAAGATTGGGCTAATGTTGGCGTGATACCTTGTGCCAATATTGGCGTTATATCGGTTGCCAATGGTTTTGACGAAATATTGACGTTTTTTCTTTTATTAGCAAACTCTACGTGGGAATCTGCTGTAATTTCTTCATTTTGAAGATGTTTTCCGTCAACCGGCTGGGAAGTCTAGCATTTCAACCTATCAACTTGCAAGTTGACCCTCAATACAATTCCTTCTCTTCGCTATACTACTTCATGCCCTGTTTCTCTCTTGTCCCATCCAATAGGCGATTAGGTGGAACTGTCCACCTGGATCTTCTTGCTCCGGGAAAAGGAAAGAGAAAAAAGTGTAAAGCAAACAAATAAAAACGAACTAAAAGTACGATGGATAAAATCAGTCCACGGTGCACGTAGGAGACAATTTTGACTCATTTCCCACCACCGGGAGAAAAAGAAAATATTGAACCATTCCCAATCCTTCACTCTATTAAATACACTCGATTGAGTTTCTCGGTCGTCATCGCCTTTGGAAAAAAGAAAAGGGATGATTTTACAGGGTTCAACTCAATTTTTTCCTCTCAATTCTTTTTCTATTACTTCAATAAAAAAAAGGCGTCAGGGAAGACGCTTTACACTCACTGGCATACATCCAACTGGTACGCGAAGGGGAGTACGCGTTGTGACCAGGAAAGAGCTTTCGGTGGTCGGAAACGTTGGTGGAATTTAATAAGAGTCCGCAGAAACTCGAAGTATCTGGGCATGCACTTCGACTGTAAGAGTAGAAATTGATGGTTTTCTATGATTCTCTATAATTGAAAAGTGAGAAAATGAAGTCAGACCTTTTTCGATATTTCTGAATGAAATGAAGTTGGGAATTCACTGGTTTGAAACTGAAAAAAAATGAACTCATTTCAATTGTTCAATGAAGAAAATCTAATTTATTAGAATACCAATGGTAATTTTCATCTTGCGAAAAAATCAGGTTCGATTATCGACCGGAAAAGGTTACTAGTGGAACAGATCAACAAAATTTTCATGTAAAACCATTTCCAACCCTCATATTTTCATTTGCCTTTTCCCCTTGTTCACTCCATTGCATTTGGCTTCAAAGTGGACGCACGTAATGAGTCGAATGAGCCTGAGAAACCAAGATCTGTGTGAGTACTCCGGTTCTTTGTGTTGAAAAAGGAATTTGCACACTTTCTCTCCCCATTTCAGTTGCCTTTTGAGAGCCACGGGATTTTTTACATCTCTTTTCTTGCATATTCTACTGAAGTAATGCGAATTATGCCTCCTCGAGTTGAGCTTAATTCTCCATAAAAGTAAGCATAACAGTTGCAACAAAATGTTTATAATGCTGATAATTTTTCTCTTATCCATAATTTTAGGGGAAAATTATGCGAAAGATTCGAACGAATTGATTTATTCCTGAGTAATTAAAGAGAATCCGCGGAAATTCGATTGATTATTGACGATTAATTTCAGGATGATTCGGAAATATCTGATTTCGTATTCAAAATTCGATATGCATCACGAAATGAAATGGAATTCTCCCAAAATTCAATTGATTCTAGTTTGAGTATCTTAATTGGATTATCCAAAATTGAAATTCATCAATAGAGAGAAATATTCAATTAATTTCAATACAGTTATATTTCAATCACTATGATATAATCAAGTTAATAATCGAGCTATTGAATCGCAGTAATTATGTACTACCAGAATCTCTCCTATTCTTGGAGCACATCCAGCTAATTGAGTTATACAAACTCATTGGGTGAGAGAGTTAATCTTCATTAATACGATTGCTATTAGCAGAAAGTAGTGGCATAATCCAGAGGATAATAGAAATTTTTTTTACGATGCTATTGGAAATTCCGTTGTTGACCACGGACTGTGGAATTAGTCGGGATTCACAGATCTCCTTTAAAAATCATTCAATCGATTGGAAATAAGGTCAGTTCTACGAAGTTTTCGTCTTTCTCACGTTACAACAATTAGAACTGGAAATATTCTTAAAAGCAGTTAATTTTCGAAAAATTTAATCTCGGATTGTCATATTAGAATTCAAAAATTGGATTTACAGAAATATTTTGCTTATTCTAACAGTAAGTATTGGAACATCTGTTTGTCTTGAATTGTCGAATTTTCCATTGAGTTTTATTTTAGGAATTAGCATAGTCAAAATATTTATTTCAGATGAGGAAAAATTACCCATTTAAAACTAACGATTACTTTTCAATTTTGAAGTGTATTTGCATGCTACGAAACACGGCTGTTGGTGGAGGGGGCGCGAGTAACGAAAGGTTAATTGATCGAATCATTCTAGTTTTCATCGAGTCTGCTACATATTGTACAAATTCTCGATGGTTTCTGTAATTAACTAGAATCATACCCTTAATACCATTACCATTGTTTGTCATTTCGAAAGTGGTTCCACAATGCTTGGAAAGAATTTCAATTATTGGAAATTCAATTATTCCTCCTTCATCGGTATCACTTTATAAACTTGAGTCTTTCTTTTGTTTTTCTTTGGAAGAATGAAATATCTTATCCGGTAAAACGGAAAAAGGTAAACACTTTTCAAATTTAATTTAATAAGTTTCTAGTATAAACACTAAAAGAACTGATAATGGATAATGGAAAATGTCGTTGAAGAAGACGGAGATGAATAAATAGAAAAATAGAATGGAGATGAGAAGAAAAAGAACGAAAATTGTGATAAAGTTTTCGTCAAGCAAACGATAAAGCAGCCTAATTCATCTTTCATCCACATACTCTGTCATCTCAAGTAGAAGCATCTACAAAATGAAGGGAGAAAGATGAAGAAAAAAAAACCTAGGAGACATGTTTGAAAATACCATCGTTATCCTAACAGGACTGAAAAGTCAAACTTTCTATCATCCTCGGTGGCATCAACTTACAGCTGAGTCCATCTACTGCACATGTTTCGTATGCCATCCAATTTCTTAACCTCTTATTTTATCGCTCGATAAAAAATATTCATCATCGAAATTGGAAAAATGTTTATTCGATAGCAATTGAAATGCAGTCATTCTTGAAGTCTACTGAGATGAAAGTGGATCATATCGTCGCTCTAGTCTCGAAATGGCGTAAGTGCCATTTTTTTTTAATCTACAAAAATTGAATCTACACTCATTTTTTCATAAGAATACTAAGTTACGCCCTTTTATTATTCAAAACGGAGACAATAAAATAGTTGAAACGTATTAAATTTCCATGGGGAATTTTCATACGTGAACACATCACACTCAACCCCAATTTCTTTCTCTCATTTTCTCTCTCTAGTCATCTTCCTTTCACTCTTCTTGTATCCCCTCCTCTCTACTCATACATCGATTTCACTCCACTCATCCCCTCCCAATGACACCTTTGCCTTCCGGGGTGGAATCATCCGCTAAACCTGGCACGCTACATTCACGTGATTCCTTGACACGAACACCCTTTGACAATCGCACCAACGACCTTCCATTCACACCTCAAACCAATAAACTTACGCCTAGAGAGGTCACCTCGTGAGCACCAGCCCATATTTTTTTCCATTCAAGGGTTCATCCACAAAGTAAGTCACACGATTTTCAAGATTTTCAGATCCCTCCCTCCTCTGTGTCATATTTTCATTGCCGTACCTCCTCCTCCCAGTGACGTCACAATGTGGTACTTTCCCCCTACTCATTAAACATTAATTAACATTTTTCAACATTTAACAAGTTTTTATTAACAGATGTAAGTATATACATTTAGACAATAACAATTACAATTGATCAGTATAGAACTAAAGGTTTTGGCAAAAAGAATTGAGAGATTTCGAATTTTACAGGGGTTCGACGGTGCTGTATATGTAACAAAATAATGCAGCAATTTGCACAATTTGAATTGGTCTTTCACTCCTCGCTGCAGTGCAAATTCAGATCGAGCCCTCTTCATCAAAATTTGAATTCACAGCTCATTACTTATTCCCCGAGATCATTAAGCTATTCTCCTATCAGTTATATCACCAAATATACACTCGAAAACATAATATATTTCACCTACCGCATTGCATTTATGTTATGCTCATGGGGAATGCTGTTGGCGTGGTTTTGCTACGGAATTTTCGTATCGTAGTGGTTTCATGTGGCGTTGAAATTTCAATATGGAATTTCATGACATGACTGGTTGGATGCCCATGGTCCTACCTAGTAGTTAGAAGCACTGTCAAGTACTATGTGGTATGAGTGCCCGCATAATTAACAGTGTTAACGCTCCATCAACGTTATAACCTTTGGTATTAGGGAGTGAGGGTTTTTCACGGAAACAGAAGAGAGAATTCAAGTACTGAAAGAAAATTACTGGAATTTTCCGGTGGTATTCGTTGATGGAATTTTCACAATCTTTTTTCCCGCAGTTGAATTGCAGAAATGTAATTCAGGAGCAAACTTTTCCTAAAATTTGTGTCATAGTTTCAGTTTAATTTTTAATAGAAAAATCCTAACATTTCTGAGATTCTCGTGAAATTGTTTTGAAATGAAATAATTGATTTTCTTGATAATTCAATGTACGAGTACTATAGAATCCTTCTCAAACAACTTATATATTAATGTTTAAATTTGATCGATAATTCTTAAATCAATGTATTTAACAGTAAAATACATGAGAATAATTTGAAAAAAAAGAACGAAAAGTAAAGAAAATGACATAAAAAAATTGAGCTGGAACTCAGAATAAAAAATAAAATCAATTTTTACCTTTTTCTTCATTCTCAATCGTATCGTTTCCTTTCTTCTCTCATTATTGTCCTCATGTAGCCAATAATGCAGAGTAATTGCCATGCCGCAGTAAATGGAGCCTCCATTACAATATTCCAATGAACTTGATCAAATTTTGTGAGCATTATTATTCAATTAAGTAATGATGCTACACGCATTACTATGTTCATCCTTTAATCGAAAAAAACAAACCCCAAGTAATGAATGACAGGAAGTCGACAACGTGATTATAATCTAACAAAGCCTTTCGACAAACACTGAAATTTCTCTCACCTAATCGAAAACGCATGACGATGGTTTAGAGGGTACAGTAGTTTCGTATTATCTCTATGCACCATTGTCTCATGATCACGTTCTAAACCGGACGTAATCCCCGTGGATATTCGAGGAACAGGAGTGTGCTTTAACCGTGAGCGAAATACTCGACGCTATGGGTATTCGACTGGAATTTACTGATATCAAGGCATTACCGAGGGGAAAGGGAGAGTGGAGGTTGTGGGGACTCCGTAGCTGGTGAAGACGTGAGATGTTGAATCTGATATTTCACAGACATACTGATGAAAGATTACGTTTTTCTTCATATTTTCATGTTCACGTAGTGAAGAACGGTGCGTGTGGGCGTTCAGAGTTTTTCCTCAAATTTTTGTGCTAGAATAAAATTCTAAGTCACATTTTTTTCATTTGGAGATTAATTTTTAATGATGAACCGTGCACATAAATAAGAAACATGACCGATAATTGGCCCAATATTGGCAGGTGGTAACCGCCCAATATGGGACAACCATTATTGGTTCAATATCGAGTTATTCGGAAAACAATTTTCTCAGAAAATTCTCATTTTATTTTTCATCTCGGTAATTATTTGTCTAAAATCGATTGTAGGGTGAAGGCGCCAGTGAATAAACTCCCACATTAAAATTGATTCATATACACACACTTCATCTGCGTTTGCTCATTCACTGGTGCATTCACCCTATCGCAGCATTTTTTATCTTAAATTTCTCTGGCGATCCAACGAAATTTCCAAAATCGACAGTGCGAAACCTTCTTTTTCTTTAAAATACAATATTTCTAAATGGAAATAAATTGCCGCTGCTGCATAATGAGAAAGGGAGACGCGCACATGTCTTCACTCCAGTATTTATTATTTCATAATTCTTTTGTCTCGAGAAAACAAATCTACAGCTATCTTCAGATCAAATCACGTTTGTTAAATTATCCAGCGAACAGAAAAGACGTGCACTAATAAATTAGGAAATTTCCTGAGAAATCTAGAGTTGAAATCGAAACAGAATTGATAAAATCATTTTAAAAGTAAAAAAAACACGAATTTTCCGTCCATTGTGAATTATTCAATCCTGCAAAATGCCAGTTAATCCGAAGAATGTGAAGAAACCCTCTCGTCCAGCAAGAAATGTCAATTTGGTTGTATCAGCAATGCGGAATTTGAGAGAGGAAAATGGTAGTACCATTGGAAATATCGTTGGTTACATCTCTGATTACTGTGACAGGCCAGCGCCGAAACGAGAGGTACTTTAATGGATTCAATTAATTATTTTCCATTATCAGTAAATAAATGAAGACATAAGATGTAATTTCTTAATCCTCAATTAGTTATTCTTGTACGACGATTTTCTTTCTCGTGGAAATCTCTCTTACAGAAAATACAGATCGATTAAATTATGTCATATTTTTCAATAGAAATTTCACATTTCTTCTCGTTAAAATGTCAGGAATTAATAAACTTTATTACTTTAAATACTTTTTCGACAGTGAAATAAAAATTCGTTATTAAGGTATTACCCGCAGAACTCGGCCGGTAATAAAGAAAGAAGCTGTAAATTTTCAGGTTAACTCGTCGGTATTGTTCCACAGTATCGGTCCATTATT
>JABSMS010037965.1:0-24711 GCA_018902275.1 Aleiodes sp. PSUC_FEM 10030003
CTCAGATGGATTTTTCATGCTTTTTAAATTTTTCAGATTTTTTAATTAAATCTAGGAAAATTAATTCATAATTATCGGAATCGATAAGCAGATAAGGTTGTGTTCGAGCTGGCTTTTGATTTCTCACGCTATGACAATTTTACGTTAGGAAATGGGGGATTCATTATTTTTGTTGTAACACCACTTCACTTATTCGGTCAATGTTTTTATTTTTGTTGCACTATGTTCTTAAAAAAGTACAGAAACTTGAAAATTTTTAATTTGAGTTCAATTATTCTCTGAAAATTCTGTTATCCGAGAAAAATTCAGGGGGAAATAACAAAATTTGTTCCTTCTTGGTTCTCAATATTCATGTTCAATTAAATATTCAAGTAAGCGAATTCCGAAAATTTTGAAAGAGGCACATTCCTCCGGAAATTTCAGGTAATCTCATTATTTAAAATTCAATTTCCCCATTGATTTCCAAATGATCTCACCAGTTCTAAAAGTTTTAAATTTTAATTCAATTATTCCGCGAAAGTTCGGTAGAATCACGCAAAAATCAGGGAAAAATAATAAAATTTGGTTGATTTTGCTTCTCAACATTTATGTTCGATTGGACATCAATCAAAATGGAAAATTTCAGTTCAGTTTTTCTGTGAAAATCCTATTAAAATTCTGTTGTTTTTGCGAAATAACAAAAATTGTTTCATTTTGGTGCTCAATATTCATGTTTGATTAAATATTCAAGTGAATGGTGAAATTTCCGCGTTAATTCTACTTCAGATTCATGAATTCCCTTGAATTTAACCTCAAACTCGATATTCCATAACCATCTCTCTATCAAAACGAATTAAACGTCACACTCATCAAAATTACCATCAAATTGTCCATAAAATTTTGATTTTCTTCTAACAGTATACCTGAAGCCTCGATAATTCATGACCTTGACTGCCCGTATTTTACGTGTGACTAAGGAATGTTCTTTTTCTAAAAAATATTCAACAGGAATAAATTAAAAATCAAAAGATATTTAATATTTCGAAATTTAATCAGAAATATCTCGAAACTCCTGAGCCACAAATGCACCTCCACCAAATTATCCCAACCACCAACAATATCCCGAAGCTCTACCATAACAGAGCAATGTGCTTTTCCTCGTAAAAACTGACCGTAAAGAGTAAAAATTGCGTTCTGTATGAAGACTGAAAAGAAACGATAGAAGCAATTTCGAAAAATTAATCCTCCCTCCACCTATCACGATTCATTATTCTTTATTTCATTATCGTTTTTATTTCACGTTTAATTGACAGATCATAATATAAAAAATGTTCAATCATAAACTATGAATTATCCATGATTGAGCTTCATCGATTTACCTTTTTGAGAAAATTGCTTCCATCAATATTTATTATTAATATAAAAGTAGTTTAACTGGAGAAAGTTTCTCCATCGAAGAGGCAATTGCCTCTAGAGTTGACCGGGGCTACATTATCGTAATGGATAGACTGAGAGAGGGGGGGGGGGTTAAGGGGGTGGAGGTGAAACCATTTCAAGTGTATATAGTCAAGCCATAGTACGATATTGTGTTCCTAAGTGGCCATCAAGACCAAGACGTGCTTGCCACAGCTTTGTTCCACCTTGTTGTGTCACAGACGAGTAAATCTATTTGGATTTGGCTTTTGTTGTGATAAGCCTCCCATCGACATTGTGATACTCAACAAACAATGTATGATACAACAGTGTAAACTTAATGTTATCGGTTGAATTGGAAACTTTGTTAATAAAATATAGAAGGGGGAATAAACTTTTTACGAGATTTCGAGATGGATAATTGGTGTCAGAGCTGAAAATGATCGATTCGGGGGAAACGATTGCATGGTAATTTTAATTAATTCTCATGTTCATTTTAGAAGTGAAATATCGATGTAAGAGAATTTTGCGAAACGGTTTTTTTTCTTTGTAATGGATGGTTCGAATCTTTTATGAAATAATTTCGATAACGATTTTCTTATAGAAATTTTCATACGTGAAGTGCGGAGATGCATCTCTTTCACTTTAACATTGGTAGTTACGCCCCTTTGTTGCTGAGGCAACGATACAAGAGTGATTCTCATATGCACATGTACATGAAAAATTAATTCATGTTAATTTTCTCAGTGAGAACAAATTGAATAATATTACTCGTCACAATTGTATTTCATTAATCAAGATTCTTTACAATTCATGAAGATAAAATAATTAGAAGAATCATTCAAATATTATCTATTCACGTTTCATCCGTATCTTTTCGAGAAAATTATTCACTCCAATGAAAAGATATCATTTCATTTTCAAAATGAAATGATAACATAGTCTCAAAATAATTAACGTTCTTCATCTCGTGCATTTACTTTCATCAACTTTTAACAGTTGTTGAAAAAAAAATGAGTAAACTCATCCTTCTGACAAGCCCTTTGATGTTTTAATTTTCTTCTTCTGTAATGTAAATGATATTAAAACAATTAACATTCGTTTTCACGTTAAAATGTCAGAAAAAGTGCGACTTTATAGTTGAGTGCCTCGAGGAGATATGGGAATGAAGTACGCTAGAGTGTTTGAAGTCCAGGCCTCATTCCCCGAAAAAAAAGCAAAAAAAATTTACTTTCGGTGGTAAAGTCGAGACAGGCGTAATAAACTACTCTGTGTAGCAGGACATAAACGTAACGAAACGTGGCAGCGTGGTTTCCCCAAGGGCACCCCAGGAACTGTGACGTAGACCGACACTGGCAAAAGTGAATGCGACATCCAACTCGTAAACATGGCGATATTTGCTGATGCTCTTTCCTCTTTATCAAAGAGGCGGGTAAAAACAAAACAACGTAGTGAAATTGACACTTCCACTCATTTGATTCTGCAGAAACATTTCATGATACTTTTTCGCATTCATTTGTCTCTGAAAAGTTTCAATATTAAAACTGTTTCTTATCTCTTTTAATTTTCTCTTGGATACTTCATTATTACTTTCAGCAAATATTCGTTCGTTAAAGTATTCATTTGAAAAGTCTCATGCAAAATGAGAGAATTTCATGAAATTAAAATACAGGTATGGATATTAGGAAATTCTTTAATTAGCACGATCGTGCAGAACATTTTCAACAAAGTGAAAGAAAGAAAAATTGTGTTTCATAATCTCCATTCCTTTCATATACAGACAGACACAATTTCGGTGTCTCTTATTATTTTTTCCTCTGCTCCCTACTGTCCTTTCATACGAAACCATTTGGCACACCCGTCGCGGTGGAAAAGAAAAACGGCACAGTGAGAATTAGTTTTGTGGTCTTGAGCAGGGATTCGAAACGCCTCACGAGTCACCTTGGTTTTCTACTATTGCCGCACGCAGGAAGTTTATGCACACATTCTGCACATGTATGCTACACATAGTGGTATTATTTGAATAATTCTGTTGCTTGGTTCTTGCCTTTCTCTGATTCTTGGCACGACGTATTTTAGGAGATATGAAGGGATACTTTAATGTTCGGAAGGGACAAACGTGGGTGGTTCCTACCTTATTCGGTTGAACTGGGAGGAAATGAATCAGTTTCTTCCCTCGAAATTTGGGTACGCGGGAAAAATCGACGCTAAACCACCGGTAAAGACGTGCCTTCCAAGTGCTTATAATAAATTCATAAGAAAAGACTTTGCATTACAACAATTATTTCTTTACCCAGCATTCACTACTTCACTTTTGAATTTGGATCTTCTCAAAAATCTAGAAATAAGTGGCTAGTAATGAGGCATCTTTATTTGGCTTTGATCATAGCCTCCGTGGAATTTCCATCCGAATTGACCTGATTCGATTACCTCTGTCGACATTGGAGCTCGCAGCTTCGAAACGGATATTATGAAAAACTGAAGACTCAAATAAATTTCCATGAATATTCATGGAATTCATTCACCGTGAAGAAACTCAGCCTGGGGTGTGGCAAGAGCCCAGTTTCCCAGCGATTTCTTGAACGATCTGTAGTATATGCCTTTGGATGGTTCTAACGTTTGAACCATTATCTTCAGGAATATGCTGTCGCTAACTTTCCCGAAAGAATTTTAGTACTCTATCAAATAGATCCTATGCATTTTTATCGTACCAGGCCTCGTTCCCACGAAGAAACGAATTGAGGATCAGTGAATCGATTTGAAAGTATCAATATTTTCATTTATTTTTATCTTGTCACAAGATCATTCTTTATCTTTTCGAAGATACAAAACCGTTACATGTCATGCGAAAAGAGAAATAGGTTAGTCAAAGGAGAAAATCTCGTAATCTGAGAAATGCTGCCGTACAATTTGGGAATGAAGCTGCGAAAATGTTTGGGAGAAGTTTTCCTTGATGCTTCGAGATTAGCTGGAAGTTATTTTCCTAGAAATCCTGGACATAAGACGATTGAAAATACTTTAAGAGAAACTGTGTTGGATTCTATGAAAATACAGTCGATAACGATATTTCGACCTTTCGACCTTGAACGAATCTCTGTTGCTACATTTCTTTTTACGCAGACTGACTAATACAGAAGCGTGACTAATACAGAACTCAATAATGCTTTGCCCGCACCGACTCTGATGATTGTAATTGATAGGTGTCTTTGTCTCTGATTGTCTGTTCCACTGATTCTAATGTTCTCAATGCATAATTCACATAATACCGAGCGTAAATCATCGATCACACAATTATGCGATAATTTCACTTGATCATTGACTCGATACTCAACTCAGCGGATCCGATAGATTCGGTCAAACTGTACCTATATGTATATCAACTGGACGCAGATAGAAAAGTTCCTGATTGAATTTTCGACACTAGCTCCGAGCTACCTGAAGTTTCCCATACCCTGTGTATCGAATGAAATTCGCCAAATTTCACACTCCAATTATCTCCTTCACTTACCTTAAAAAAATACACATCAGTGATGGCAAAAAAAAAACAAAAAAAATAGAAGCCCTCAAAATGAATAAAAAATAAACCCCGAGTAGAGAGATACAGTTAATGGGTTTGGTTGAGGTGAGAGGGATGTTAGCGCGGTTGTGGTTTTCACAGGGTTTGAGAGAAGATAGAGACCGAGTTATGCGTTAACGAGGAACATGTATAGCTATAGATAACCAAGAGATACTGCCATTTTCGAGAGAGAGAAAATTCGCAGCAGGATGAGAATGAAGAGGGGTGAAACAAGACCCAGAGCATGGGTGTTCTGTTCCCCTCAACTGACAGCTTAATTATGTGTCCAGCGGACACGCTGCTGCCAGAGTTGCGGCCAGTCTCATACGATACGTAACCGTAGAGAGGTCGTACATATTCTAAAACTACAGAGTGAGGGAGAGAGAGAGAGTGATATAAAGCCCAGAGGGCCCCAAGAGATTGTTCTTTCTATAACCGTTACTATGTAAAAGAGGGAATGGAATTGCGCCTCTATATACATGGTGTATCAAACCGAGCTCTCTCGTGTTAAACGAGTGAGCTCGGTGTGTACTCATCTCTATCAACGGTTGGCTTATATCCCTGCAAACGATGCCCTGTATATTTTGTTAACGCTTGATTGACTCCCTACCCTCAAACACGACACTCTTATTGACTTTCGCACATACATATACGTACTGTGTACCAGTACCATTTAAAAGAGGTATACAAAGGCTTGTTGCTTCATTATATACAGTTATATGGGTGTGCGTGTTTATTTTTTCTTCTATTTTATTAAAAAAATGATTGTCAATATAAAAATTATTCACTGGTTTGAGTTAATCTTCTTCCACCTTTTTAATAAAGGAAATTCCTCCTTTCATTTTCTACCTGAGGAAAGAATCTATTTACATCGTTTCCATCTCCGTTAGATTAAAGTAACGGAGAAAATTTCAAATTGATTAATTTACTCTGTGAAAATATCTACTGGTTTGTAAATTAAAGTGATTAGTTTCTTTGATGATAATGATCAAATGTGATCGAGGTTATTCCAACGATTGAACTTTAAACGTCGATGTATCAACGTAGTCATGAAGAGAAGTTGAGCTTGGAATATTACGGTGTATAGAGAAGCAGATGGCTTCTTAAGCCCGGTGTGTTTTACTGGAATGAAGATAGAGAAAGATGGGAATTGGGTTTATCCTTTCTTCCCTCATTTTTCCTCGGCCTCGAGTAACCAAGATGTCGCTCGCTCGACTGACTCTCTCGTGGTCTCCTCCGAGACGCTGCAACGTCCCTTATCGTTGGCTACTGCTCACGAGAAAGACCCAAGAACTACCAACTACTCACTTCCTTTGGCTACCACACCAAGACACTTTAACGCTGTTTGTGCTATGGATAAAATAAATTCACGGTTCGTTTGGTACTGACGAGCCCTTTATTACACAAGTTTAGTGGACCAATATGGTGTATCACAGGGGTGCCTCGAATTCTTTGAATCTAAATATATAGTTATAGTTTTGTTTTCTTGAATTTTTATTTTTTTCTACGAATAGTAGTCTAGGTAGAGGATGAAAAGGAAAGATCTCTTCTGCCTGACAAAGCACTACAGAAAATTCGTAGGAATTGTCAAAGAAACTTTGACGGTAATAAGGATTTTTTTAGGCACGGGCTGTGCTTTGAGAATTTAGAGTTCGGAATGATATGCTTCTTTATGTTTGAATAATTACTTCCGGTATGATAATTATCATGTCTCTATTTTTAAAGGATATTCTTATATCAATGAGCAATGGGAATTTCAGCAGTAATATGACGGGCTCGATGGAAGAAGGTTGCATGACATTTATGATTCGAAAAATCATTCAAAACAGAAGACCGTTGCCATCATCAAAAAAAAAATCTTTGGAAATTTCGGAAATTTTTATTAACTCCAATTTACTAATACATCTTTCGGTAGCTTGAATAAAAAAATTATTTACTATATTATTGAAGCGTTATTGGGATACGTGAACTGAAGGTATTCCCTAATTTCGTTGTGAGTTCAACTTTTGGTTGTGACTGTCCATGGAAATCCTCCTTGAGGCCAAAAACATCCGAATTTGCGTCTATGAAGTTCTCAGACGAATCGATTTTATTCCGTTATCGGTTTTTTGCGAATATCTCGGGAATTAATGGAGATACGCCCTTTTTGTACCCAACCTTTTTTGTAGAGAATTTCAAGAGCTGCAAAAAAGCATGAGGACAAAAAGAGCGTATCTCCATTATTTTCGGAGATGTTCGCAAAAAACTGATGATCGAATAAAATCGATTTGTCCGAAAATTTCATAGTCGTTCGAATTTGAATTTTCGATTCCAAAATGGCGCATACGACTCTTTTGCATTAAGCCCACGATATAATAGAAGCATCAAAATTAGCGGCTATCCGTCGAAAACTTCGTTACATGGCACATATGTCTGAAGTTTGGCAGGTATCATGACGGATTTCAGAATGCCGAACTTCATGCATATGTGGTACACAAGGAACTTTGCTCGTACGCAATTAATTTTGAAGCTTTCGTAGTATCTATCGGATTATTTCTAGCGTTCAATCAAACCTACTGCGTTTAATACTCAAATACTTAAACTAAAATACTCGGCTTTCCATCGACCACTTGATTTCTTTTGAAACTGAATCCATCAATGCTTTTCTGATTAAGGCTATGCATTACGGTGTACTTCATTCCATCGACATTCTATTCCCATTCACAATTATTTTCCTTGAAAAAACAGATATGCTGTAGATATCCAGAGCTTTTAACTGAATCATCCCGGAATATAAACTGTAATTGAGAGGTAAAAGTTTCAGATGTTTATTTCACATTCAATCGTAGTTCGCTCTCGATAGAATGAAAAGCAAATTACCTCTCTTATACCCCCTTCCCCCGGTTCTTCACTGAAGTACACGGAAGTTTCATATTCCATGTTAGTACTCGGGGGCAAGTAGAGTAGGAGCTTGACTGTTAATTGGGATTTTACAACGTGATGTGGTTTTCGATTACTAGATTATTATGAATTTCATCTGCGAGAAGGTAGAAATAATAATTTTGAATTTGCCGCCATTGGAAAGTGATGTCACGAACAATATAAAATTAATAAACTGTCGATAAAATTACATTCTGGAAGCGAAGCGCTTTATAAAATGAGTACTATCGTTTATTATTATTGATTCAATACTTCTGTCACATTGAATAATTACTTCATTTGAAAAATCATGAAAAGAACATTGAATCGCGTGACGGTGTGTCCGGAAGAATGAATGCGTATCGCGGTTGATCAATTTTTGTTGGATTCAAATGCATTATTGTAGAAATAAGATCATTATTATTAATCGAATAAACTCGAACGATGAATTTCAATTTCTATCATTATTACATCTGTTTTTTATCTGAAATAATCTTCCATATTTAAATTATTCAATAATTGGAGTTAAAAGGGCGTAAGTGCCATTTTTTGAAAATCTGAAAAAATTCAATCTACATTCAATTTTTCATAAAAATACTAACTTACGCCCTTTTATTACTCAGCAAGAAAAAATGGCACTTACACCCTTTTGATTCTACGGCGACGATATCAAATTGCATTACTTCTTAAAAATAACTGATTGAATAAATTTGTTTAGTCTCATTAAATAAATATCTAAAACAATGAAATTGTTTACGGAATAAAAAAAAAATATAAAGTATTCATTTCAAAACTCTTTCGAATCAATCAATTTAATTTAAAAAAAAGTAAACGGAACTTCACACACAAAAAAATTGATAATTCCCACTTCCAATTCATTAATTTCATCACAAATTCTCAATTGCATTGTCGACACCAAATTCTGCAATCCAATAGAATCAAATGTACTCTCTTAAGTAAACATAAAAAACTATTGAGCCTCACGGAGGTCACCAACTTTTCTCTTTACTCGCCTGATCGAATTCGAATGACGCGAACAATTCCATTGTTCCCAATGAGGTCGTCGGGTTCATGAAAAAGTTTACACAAAGAAGAGCAAAAAATTATGAAAAAAAAACGGTTTTAATAAAAAAAAGTTTACCAAGTGAGATTATCCCCTTGCGCACACGTGCTAGTACCATATTTTTAAAGCCCTCTCTTTCCCCTTCGTATACACTCATTCCCCGCAACCGGAAAACTTTTTGCACTCAATGAATATTACAAGGCTCCTTGTATTACCGAGTTTGTATATTTTTTATGAATATATACCTTTCATTTGGTATGAAACCAAAAAACCTACAACTTGTTACACGTATAATTTTTTTGTGCGAAGCAATATAAGCGGGAATTGCAACTAAATACACAAATACTTGAGCAGAATATAACCGCAGAATGTTATTTTCTCTCTTACGTTGAACAAAATAGCTGGGGAAACAACGAATGCTTCGTTACCTTTGAGATGTTTACTCTGGTTATTTTAATCACTCTTGTGTGTATGTTTGTATACGCTGATGACTATATTTATATATATGTACGCAAGTAGTGTAGAAACAGAGGAATGAGACTATAGTGAGACAGTTACATCATTATGGAAAATGGAATAATTCTTGGTAGAGAAAACGTGAGAGGTTTGAAAGTTTCTGGAAAGAGTATAACGTGGCGTCGGGTACGTAGTAGAAAGGAAGTGGGAGCGTTAGTGCACTGCAGAAAAAAGTGGCTGAATTGAAGACAATTCGGTAGTCACTTTTGAGAAATTTCGGTAGTGACTTTTAAGACACTTCATCTGTCTGTTCACGCGGAAAAAATGAAATCCCTGAAGTGAGGGAAAACAGAAATGTAATTTACACATCTTCGAAAACGTGATTGACGATGTCAATTTGAGTTTGAGCATGAAACGTTTTTTGTCACCGATTTATTTTCCTAATTTAGCTAAATATAGCCCAATACGTACGCCCAAACAAAACTCGAAAGGCGCGCGAAGTGTGCGTTTCAAATTTATTGAAACCTTTTGTACATTGTTAAGTGTCATTTAGCTTTAGAGATCTCAGAATATGGATATCTTTAAAAAAATTGATTTTTCATTTTCGAGGTCAATACAATAAAGTTGATACAAGTTGAAAACTGAAAATAATGATTTTTCTCATTTTAATGTTTCAGGTAAGAAATTCCGCAACGAGAACATGAAACTACTAACACTAAGGGGCTCATAAAATTTGATAAGTATCCATTCAAGATTTTCATCCATAATGATATTTATTAAAAACGAAGAAGTTTCGTCTCAAGAATACTACGGACTCGCTAGCCGTTCGTTATCCAATTCCGACTAGTTGACTAATTACTTGGCCAATTACACGTAAAGGAATGACTCACTGAATACAAAAGAAATCGTAAAAAACTAGTACTTAGAAGGTCCAAGGGAGTATAGGGTCAACCGAGGTAGGAATACGAGAGGTCAGACGTGAGAAGAAATTATGGTGCGGAGAGCGATTCTTATATTTCTTTTTTTTAACTGAGAGGTAATGCGGTGACTTCAGGGCGTGGGACTTCATTCACTTACCATTATATACCAGAGTACTGTTGGCTGGTAATGTTGGCCCCAAAAAGCCAGACTACAAAACTGTCTCACAGTTTGACATTACCCATCCTTCGGCTGAAACTACTAACGTCCCCTAAGGAAGGAAGTAGTTGGGTTTTATAACTCTGAGCAATAATCGTTTCGGCACTGGTCTATGACGACGGATATCTAAACCTCACGAGTTTCCTACGTGTGATCCTTTGTTCATTTGTACGTTGACGCACTCAACGATCCTCCTTCTTGTTTGTGACGTGGTGAGCTTTCGCATTTTGTCTATTTATATTTCTCCGTCGTCCCACACTAACTAATTCCTCCTCAGCTAGCTACGACGACGACCTCACCAGGTTTGGTCTCATTCTCATCAAATCGTAATTTGCCACGAAATCGGGCAGAGGGCTGACGAATAGAACTGATGGTCGGCTTAACAATAATGAACCTCTTTCGAAACTACGCATGATAAGTCGGGCTGGAGAATCTGGTCACTCTATTCTGTTAAATTAAATATTACTGATTTCTCATGTTTAACAGTATCACCATGTATAGTATTAATAATAATAATGTAACAATTCTGGCCTAAATAAACATGTTAAAAAAAAATGGTTAAACGCCAGATTCATAACGAGAGCCTCCCGAGAATCTCTGCTTCGAATCCTCGAGCTAGAACTCTTTTTCTTCGCCATGCAACGAGATAATAGGAATTGTAGTGGTTTGATTTATATACACTATAACATCAGTGTCGCTGGCACAACTACTATCAAACCCTACACTAGCCTTATACGGATTGACATTTTTTTTCTACTGAGGGCTCTATTTTCGACTAATAAGGGATTCTCCCAGTGCACAAAATGCAATTCATCAGCGCAATCGTTTCGTTAGAAAAAAAAATCGTGAAGCAGTTTGTGGTTTTTCCTCAAAGAATAAAAATGCGGCGCGTGCTTTTTCCTTCACATTACATGTTTTTTCATACATAGCAAACATGGCTGTCCCTACTGTTGATACCGAATACATAATACCTGAAGGTATATTGCTTCCTTGCCTGACACGTTATACTATCGTTGCGCGAAGGAGAAACTACTTGCCATCGTATATATGTATATGTGGAGGGAAATTAATTTTTCCCGAGATGGATGAGAAAGAGAGAGAGAGAGGAGAAGAAAAAGTATGTAATGACAAAGCAAGCCGAACAATGCAGACGAGATCAAAAGACTGCCCTACGGGCAACTGTAGGGATCTAGCCGGCGATAACTATAATTCAAACTTTTCTACGGTTCACGTGTGCTCAATGTGAAAAAAAGGTCAAGGAAAAAATATAAAGTGGTTGTGAGATGATGTGTAAAAATACCCTGTCGCTGAAAAGCATTTTAATGCATGAATCCCATTTGTTTGATGTGGTACCGCAAAAAAAAATTCAGATGAAAATCTCTCTATCTCCCCGAGAGAAGGGAAAAAAACGAGCCTCCACGAATTTCATCATCAAAAATTCACCAGTCAAAATAATGAAATTCTTTCCAAATTCAGTACATTTCATACTGCTGAAAATTTGATGGCCAAAAAATTTTCATTCAAACTTAAAAAAAGAGAACGATAAATCTATGCAAATTAATCTCGTGAAATATATTTTAATTCATTAAAAAAAAATATTTTTACTCCAGCTAGTATTTATACATAGCCATACATCGAAATATCCGCAGTTCTCGATTCCAAACATTGGCAATTAATTCTGCCTGTGCACCATCAACGTATAGTATATATTGTACACTATCAGTTCTGTGGGTGCTCGAGGGAGTCGTGTTTGTGACAGTCGAACAGTGCCGCTGGTTTTCGGTCATCCTCTCTCCCTCCCGCCCGATTTTGTCCGCATCCTCTCTTTTCCACATTCACTCCACGTCAACTACTACCACTATTCGAAAATCCCACACGAATTGTTCCGAAACTAGGTACAGTGGTGCATTCTCCACTCGTCCCAAAAAAAAGGCAAGTCATCCCCTCACCCCCACTTCATTCCAGAATCACCCTAGCTTCTCGTGCTCCTTCGTCGTCAGGGTGGTAGTATAGCTGTGGCCATTTGAAACGCCACCGTAGAGAATGCGAGTCTATCATAACAAATGACTGCAGTCGTCGAACGTAGACCAACCCATGGAAAATACCTATACCCAACTCTATCCCTCTCTCCTCACTTTCGATCTTTCTCTCTCCCTCAATTGAGTATTTTTGTCCCCAGGGTTTTTCAATGTATCCTGGAAGTTTTTTGGCCAGTGGGTTGAGTTAAAACAGAATTCATTGCCTGTTTTTTGTTATCACTATCCACAGTTATTTCATCCCTCTCACTTCCTCTCTCTTCTCACTACCAGGAAAAAAAACAATGAAATAACACAGACAAAATTCTCCCGAAGACTTTTTGGAAATAGTAAAGTTTCGACAACATCTATCTCGTTAATTTTAGTTTTTATAAAAGCAAAGAAATGCTGAGGTCCCCAGTTGACCTCCGTTGAAGACCAACATCCTGTTTCAGGGCATTGCTCTTTCTTTCCTTTTCTTTTTGTGCATCGTTTCGTAGGATAGTAAGAAATGGTAATGGCCCCAGTAAGACAGTCTCTGGTTCCCTCATACGACTCCTTAATGGTCCATTTCGTCCAGCAATAGACGTAGGAGAAGGGGACGATAGAGGGGTAGCTACTCTCCTCGCCACTCAGTCGCAAGTAGTATTGTACCGCCTGTGGTCAGACCCAGAAACACGAGGATTTCTACTGAATTCAGTTTTACCCTGTCACATGTATACTTTACCAACAAACTATTCCCTCACCACTATCCCTCTGCCTCTGTTTAATTCTCACGTTTCTGCGTATTTATGGAACAGTCTGGCGCCTGAGTACAATTTTCGACAATTGGCTGAAGACACTGCAACGGAATTTTCTCTTCGAAATAAGGTAATTCTCTTTGGATTCTATGAGCCAGGGATCTTACAGGTTTTGAAGAGTTACTTGAGACAGTGGTACTGTCATAAGTACTTATCTCTTCGGTGGTTAACTGGGCTATTGGGGAGCATCCACAGAGACTGATGAAAATGGTAATTGCCACTTGCTAACATTTCACATAAGACTTTCTTTCTCATTCCTTGATTTCGATCGGTTGGTTGCTTCAAACAATGTACCGTCATTGACGTTTATTCCTACACTCGAGTAAGGCCGGTGCCGCTGTGGGAGAGGTAGAGTCTAATGAGGACTGTCACTCGCCAAGTCAATTTTGTGGGACTGATTTACTGATTTTCTAAGTTAGTTAGGTTGTGTTGAATGTATTAACACTGTGTAGATTCTTAATTAATGAATATAAAACTTTGCGAAATATAATTATGGATAGGGATGTTATACAGTTAAATTCAAAATTTGGTGAATACTTTGATATTAACTATTATCGTCGCTGTAGAATCAAGGGGGCGTAAGTGTCATTTTATGAAGGGAAAAACCATCAAATAACTAAAGAAAAGAAACACATTTAAATGAAGTGAATAAAATTATTAATTCTGCACGAATTTATCTGACTTGAGATGTCGTCACCATAGAATCAAAAAGGCGTAAGTGCCGTTTTCTCTTGTTGAATAATAAAAGTGCGTAAGTTAGTATTCTTATGGAAAAATGAATGTAGATTTAATTTTTGTGAATTTTTAAAAAATGACACTTATGCCCCTTTGACTCTAGGGCGATGTTGTAACAAACAATTTCATGATGTGTATGCATCTTGTATGGGGCCAATGCGAGTTTACTGCATTCGTTATTCAATTCGGGTTGAATTGTTACACATCGTCGCCCTAGAGTCAAAAAGGCGTAAGTGCCATTTTTTAAAAATTTACCAAAATTGAATCTACATTCATTTTTTCATGAGAATACGAACCTACGCTATTTTATTATTCAGCAAGAAAAAATGGCACTTGCGCCCTTTGATTCTAGGGCGACGACATAAATCTCGAGGACCAACTCAACTTGATTTCTCTACATTCCATCTCTCCCTGTACAGGATGACAGCTATAATGCACCGAAGAATTTCTTGTTTTGCTGAAAGATTTCTGATCTTTATCCGCCACAATTGCAGAACCTTTCACACTATATGTACCCACTCAAACTGATACAGAGTAATCTTCGCTCCAGTTGGTTCTCCACCTCTAACCTTAACCACGTATCCTAACTCTTTTCACCTGTTATTGCAAGACCCGTAGAAGATCGATAACCGAACTGAGTAAAAGTGAGATCCTCGGAGATGCTTGAATGAAATGCCTTTTTATATCAGAGCCAAGAAGTTGAAGTAATTTGAACCTTTTTCCGTAAAAACTGGTGAGTTGCTTTTAAAGCTTACTACGTATCTTTTACTCTCTCCTCTATAGAGCTGATATTCAGTATACAGGGGAAAGAGTTGGTTGTGTGTGAATGTGATAAAATTTGAGAAAAATCGCCATGTACTTTAACAGGAGAAATAAAAAAAAAATGAGGAGATATTTACATAATACTTTGGTCTTTGGATATATTGAAACACTCACTTTAGGTACTGAGTGGGCTTTACACGAAATCTAAATATAGGATACACGGATAACGACACTCTGAGCTAGGTAGGTGGTCTACGAGAGAGTAAAAAAGTAAAGGAACACGAAGCCTAAGCAGAGCCCGTTAAACTATCGTTTATACAGCGATCTCGGTAGAAAGTTTACGCCTGTGAAAGTACATAATGGGTCTTCTATTTTCGGGCTTACGAAGTTCACTGTATTTTATCGTATACTACAAAGGTGTCTATCAGGCGTTTGACCCCGAGAGGCTTTGAGTTGAGGAGAAATCGATTATTTCCCCCCGTTTTTTTTAAGACTTTGTCAGAAGAATGATGTGCTTAATCATCAATTAAGCTCGTGCTTCAGTGAATGATTGTTGTGTTTACAGAAATTCGAGGGAGATCGATTGGAAATTTGGTTGGTGCGTTTTGGTTTTGTTGCGTCAATCAAGTGTGCGCGTGTGTAGATGCGTTAGTTCGATAGGTCCTAGTGGAGATACGCATGATTACAGGGGATTGTATTGTTCTGCTAACAGTGGCTGCATTAACTTCGAGTAGTGAAGATATTTTATGATTAAATTGGCAAAGCTATATCTCGTTATAAACATAGCCATTCTGTTTTGCATTGTTTAATGCTGGTATTGATTATTTATTTCGTGTTAATTCATCCTCGATGATGTCGACAAGTCTCGTATTATATCGGCAGCATTGTGTTTATAATTATTGCTGATGAATTGCCGGTTTTGTTTGCATATCTTCAGTGAATAGAACGGTTTTTAATTAAAAGTTATTTGATTAGAACAATTTTACATTGCCTTTTTTTGCCCCCGTAAAATTCGTGGAAATTAGTAGATGGAAACAATGAAAAAACGAAGAACTAATCAACATCAAATGCTAAATAGAAACGGTGGTTTAGTGCTGTGGATATATTCAATGATTTCCACCGGTGACACTGGTGAGATCCAACCAGGACAAAAAGTCTTGATCAGTCGCAAAATACGCCCCAATGAGGGTGTCGCAAACGCGACATTAAATAATTAACAAAAAAAAAAATGGTAAATGTTTGTGGAAACTTTGCGCTGATTAACACTTTCTTCTCAACTTGTCCTTTAGAATCACAAATGATTTCAAGAACTTTGAAATTCAGCGAATAGCTTCATGAAACTTTAATCATCTGTTTATCATAAAACGAAATTCTTTTCACCCCACAATTCTTCAAGAAAACGTTAAACTACCTGAAGACTAAATTTCACGACTTTTACAAGACCTTTCCACCCAAAGATGCATCTCCATACGTTAATCCTCGGATAGAATGAAAAGTGCGATTTACTCACGACAGATGTATTAATCGTTGGAAAATTACGGCAGGGAAAAGTCCTTAGATGTTTGAAATGGTGGTAGGTGCTTTGCATCAGGAAGTTGCCACGAGACGGTGGATAAATTTCCCGAACAGGAGATTACCCCAATAGGACTTCTCATTCGGTACTACTACGTTATTACTGGCCAACCTCGGTTGAACCTGAATGAGTTTCTCTCCCATTTTCTTTCTCCTCTCATCCCGCCCACATTCCCCAGAGCATTCTCCTATTTCATAATTGAGTCATGCGCTCACCTTTTTTCAAATTCGCATCTACGCGAGATTGAAGTTACCTATTACCTAAGGGATACGAGTAAATGTAGATTTATGTGATTGACAAGCTTAATAATCGAATGGAATATGTTTGGCACTCCATCCCCGGGCATCCGTGTCTGTCCATTGATCCTTTAGCACAGATCGTACATTGTTCGCTTCTTCGCATTCGACATTTCATCCCTCTATCACTCAACGGTTGTAGCGTCACTCTAGAGATCGATCCAATTAACTTTTCTCTGCCATTGGCAAGCTCATTTTTTTTCCTCTCCACCTTTCTCATTTTTTTATTTTCACTTTTTGCCTTTTATTCTCCGTGTGTTTTCCTTTTTTTATCATACCCCGCTACCGTCACACCGCCTTTTTCTTTTCATTTGACGTTCGTTCAGTTGTTCGCTTCGACACCTCACACCCTCGAGATAGCCAGCATTGGTTTTAGGTCTAGAAAAGAGTTGAGCAAAGTGTGAAAAAGCGAATTAAAGTGAGAGAGGGAGGGCTTTGGAGGAGAAAAAGAATAAAACGGTGGATGCTGCAAAACAATTACGATGGCAACGGCATATCGGCTATCAGCCCTTACACTTTAACTCTCACTTCTCGCTCGATTAGGTTAATCACCCGAGCCAACGTTGCGCACCAATTATTTCTACGCGTCACGCCAATACGGTTCCGCGGTGCGCCCAAGTATATTACTTTTTTTTCATCTCTCTCTTCTTCTCACACACTCTTTATCTCGTGCGGTTCATCTTTTTTTTATATTCTCAATCGATTAACAAGAGTAAAAATAAAACTGAACAGAGAGAAAGAGACAGAGAGAAAGAGAGTGAGAAAAAAATAAGAGAAAATAAGAACAGAAGATAATGATTTTATTCTCAGTACTAATTCAAGTGGCTCCGAAAATTTTCACGAGAGTGGAGAAAATTGTACGGTGCAGTGAATTACATCGTCATATAGTTGGAAGGATACTCAAGGTGACGGGGTTGGATGCTCTTTTGGCGGAGGTGACGATGCCCTGAATACGTCCCGTTGAGTTCGCAAGTACCGGCTCGAAATGGAGAGAATGAGCGAGAGATATATATATACACACACACACAGTAAGTGAGTGAATGAGGAAATTTCCTCCGTATGTGTGTTGGGCGATGAGTTGAATTGTGAAAGAGGGAGAGAAATGACGGCCGAGACTGTGTATATGTATAGAGTACACAAGTGAAGAGCAAAAAGGGAGATGTAGGTAGAGAAGAGCCCCTAATTGTAACAAACAACCGCTTTTATCCATGACGCGGGTGCACTTCTCCCCTCCCCCAACCTCGCCAATGTTTCTCGTCCTCCCACGTTCGCAGGACCAAGTGTGCAGTTACGTAAGGATTTAGCTAGATGCGATAGTTGTGTATGTGTCTGTTGAGAGGTTAGGAGACGGGAGAGTAGAGAAAAACTAACGAAAGAGCAATGCCTTTGGTAGTGAGCATTCTCCGTTGTACCTCTTGGTTTTCCACGTTTCACTGCAGACCGTTTGCCCCGCGGCATCGTTTGGCAGTCCTTTTCTTTTCGTAATGTCAATTCTTCTCGTCCCTTTTTTCCATAGGTTTTTTCTCCTCTTTTCTTGCTCCTCGTTCTATTTTCAGCGTTCACATTGTCTTCCTCCTCCCCCCCTTGTGCGTTGAGGGCACGTGAAAAATCGTTGACCCTGTAGACAATTCCGACTTCATTTCAGTCTCTGGAGCAACAAATATTCACAAACATGAGAGAATATTAGATCGATGAAATATTCAGACTCTTTCTTATTTCAGCGACGCTTTTTGATACAGCATGAATATACTTCCGTTTTTTGAAGGCTCCCCAGTCCCCACGGGCGCTCCCTGGATAAACACTGCCAGGATTTCATCCCCAAGACACCTGTGTATCCGTGACTGCATTCGATTGAAGTATTCTATACGTTATATTTTGCTTCGGCACTTTCTTATTTCAAAGACAGCGGAACACAGCTGTATGAAGAGAATTGGTATCTTGGCTTTGCTTTATTTCAAGTGACTTTTGGCCTTTTGCACTTTATCTCCTTCTCTCATATTTTCTGGAGCTCAGATTGCCTTGGTACCGTTGTGTACGAGACAACGGCACGCGCAGAGGTAATACGAGATTCTCTGTCTCTCGTGAACCTCTTCACTTCACTTTCCATCTACTTTTTCAGTTTTTATCCTCCTACCCACACCAAACGATTGCGCAGCATCTTGAAGAGTACCTGGGACGTGGAGCACAGACTTTGATTCAACTTTCATTTACTTTGTCAACCCTCCGGACGGGAAATATAATTATAATCGTTACTGGAGAAGGACAGGGGGGAGTAGACGACGGTTTTGACGAATAAAAAGAAAGGGAGAGGGGTATGAGAAAAGGACGAGTGGCCGCTTTCGTGTACTGGGGGAGATGTGCGGTCGCTAGCCTCTCGACGCTTTTTGATATACTTTTTTTAATACTTTTTATTCTCAACGTATTTTCTTCCTTTCTTTTAATTCTTCATTCGAGAGGTTGAGACTGAAAGTAGTAAGAGTCCTCTCGATCCACTTTTTATTCTCATTTACTTTCATTCTGTGGCACATTTAATACTCAAATGCCAAGTGGATACTTGAAAATTTTTTTATTCCATTTTTGTTAAAAATTATTTGAATAAAAATTTGTTAAATCTTTCATGATAAGTATATGAGAAAAGTTTTATTTTATAATGCGATCAAAAGAATGTCTTCTTTCTTTATTTGGATTTTTTCACTTAGACTTTGTATAACACACATTCAAATAATTTCCCAAGTGAATTTTGTTCCCCATTCGTCGAAACGAAAAACTACCTACGCGACTCATTTCCCATCCGCATCGTACTCTCTTTTTTTGATGCTTTTATGTTCTTTCTTTATACTTTTTTTATTTCTTTCTTCCTTTCCACTCTCGCACCATATAACCATTTGGTTAGGTAGTATTGAAAACTTTTTTCAAAGTCGCCTCTAACCGAACAGCCATGCTTATTTATTGTCAAAGCTCTTTCCAATGCACTCTACAAACGCGTACGCTGTCTCTTTCTGAATTTGTTCACTTACAACAACAAAAAAAGAGGGAACAAAGTTGAGAGCGAAGGAGAATGAAATAATAAGAATATAAAAGAATAAAAGAGAGAGAGGGAGAGAACGAAGAAATATTCCAACAGAGCCCTTGCATTCGAAAACTTTTGCTGCGCGCTCTTAGAAACATAAAAGTCGCATATAATCTGGAAATTGCTTAGCTCCTCTTGCATTGAGAAAAACAAAATAGAATTAACATTATCTCAGAGTTAAAAATGTCCACTTGAGGTAGAATCTTGAACTCTTAATATTGCATGAGGCATGTGGCTCCCGGGCGAAAATCTTCCGGGAAAAGTCTCCCGGAAAAATCCCTCTTTTGATAATCTCTCTCAGGAAAATCTCTCCGAAGAAATTCTTTAGTTAAAGTTCTAGCGTTTCAGCAAGTTAAATTCGGAGAATTTACATCGTCACTTTAACGCATTATTTTATTGGATGCAAAGGTCAAAACCAAAAATTACATGAATTTTTGTTAAATTAAAACAAAAGTTGTATAATCGGGAATAGTTATACGTTAGAAAAAAAATGAGATTTCATGGACAAACTTATCTTAATTTTCATGGCACGTTATTGGTTTTGGTGAAAAAATTGATGAAAAATTCTAAGTTTGAGGTTAAATATAAGGTAATTCAGAAGTTTTAAGTAGAAGTTTTTTTCATATTACTTAATGCCGCGTTCTCGACACACTTATTAGGGCGTATTTTGCGACTGATTTCTCACGCTGAAAATCCATACCAAATAGAGAAATTAGGGATAGCATAAGATTGATAAAGCTCCTCTTATCATTCCCTCCTCCTTACATTTTTATTCACTCCACTGGATTAAAAATCTCCGTATATTATGTGAAGTGACGTAGTTTTTTCTACGTACACAATGGAAGACAAAGAGACGTCAGTTATAGAGGTAGTATAGATAGAGGAGGAAAAGATAGTAGACTAGTAGTAAGAAGATGGGCACTGGTGCTCGGAGTATGGCTTTAGGGGAGAGGAGGCATGAGGATAGAAGTTATAGAGTGAAAACGAGGGACAATGGTTTGACATATCGCCCTGTCATCACCACAGCGTCGACCGGTCCCATCTCTGAGAGCAATCGTCTTTCTCTCTGTGCTTACCTCGACAACCGAATGAGGCGGAGTGGGGAGGGGATGAGCTAGAGGGGGGGGGCAGTGGAGAGGTCTACCTAACCCCGTCCGCACCTTATTCACTTGCTCCCCTGGCAATTCGTTGGGCTCGTAAAAAAACAGACGTGTCATCGTTCCGAGAACCCCTTTTCTTTTTTCGGAATATGTGTGGTGTTGGTGGTGTGTTCAAAGAAAACGAGAATAAAAGAAATGTCTCTACTTCTGGATTAGACACCATCGACAATCATCTTTGCCTGTGTGTGTGGGGCTGGGTCTACTCGGAGACTCGTTCGATTTGCAAATGGAGCTCAACATTTGGAATAGTCTGACCTTAATTGTGTAACAAGAGGGGATCTGGAGAGAAAGAAATAAGATGAAAAAAGGAGAGAAGGGAAAGGGGTTTTATTCTACTTCTATGGGTATAACCCTTTTTTGCACGTACCTCGAGTGCCATTGAGACAATTGCGCAGTCTCAATTTGCGAATTTTCCCAAATTGCTAGGATTTTCATTCTATTGCATTTTTTTATATTCCTTTTATTCTGCGGTTTTTTCTACTAAAAGAGTTCAAAATGAAAGAGAAAAAGAGGAGAAAAAAATAAATGATTTTATTTTCATACCAAGTGCAACAATAGCTGTGTATCATCATTGAAATATCAATTTACCCTTTAACCACAAACCCGTCACGAAATGCAAGTCGTTCACATTTATGCATTCTACATAGCACGATTTCCAATAATTTTTTTATCCAATTTTTTTTGTTCCCCCTCATTTTTTTTGAACATCATCCGTATCGATACCTGAAAGCTTTATACACTACCTATAAAATTTTACGTTTCCGTGGTATTCAATTTTCATATCTCTTGTATTTTTTTTTCATTTTTTTCATCTCTTTTTTGGTTTCTATGTGCACTGCTGCAACAATGGCTTTTGGAGAATACGAGGGCCATGTGGAGTGTGATCGAATCGAAAAGTGAAGAAAAAAATCGAATCATAAAGTTAAAGAATAATTGTGTAGGGAGAAGTTTTAGAATTCAGATTTACTACGGGTATTGTTGAATTTTTTTAGATGTGTTTCTATTGGAGCAATATCTTTAGCCTTTGAGCCGGTGGGAAATAATAATTAATCACTTCCGATCAACAGATATGATTTTCAGAATCTCTCGCAGTAACCTTCAGAATTCGTTCAAGAATAAACTAATAATTGATCCAAAAATCCATAAAATCACTGAAAAACCATGTTAACTTCAATTTCACTGAGTTACGTATTACCCAATTTAATTCCACTGCACGAAATGTGTGGCCATTCCCCCAATTCTCATGCCTCAATAATTGGACATGTTTCCATTAACATTACAGTATTAATTCATTCATTCTCCTAAAATATCGATAGCACACCATTACCTCAAATCCGCACGATATAAATAATTTTCCCAAATGCTAAATAAATATTTACCAACGTCCTCAATTCAAAAGAAAAAAAAATTCGAATGCTCATAATCATTAACCAGAAACTAATAAAAGTGATGTAATTATTGAAAGTGGTATTCTACAGTACATACAGAGAAGTAGATTGCATGCAACACTGAGTTCAGCTCAGAGATCGGCAGGTAATGGTAATTGGAGGGAACAGTTTCGTGGATAGGTCAACTGGGGTGTGTCCCCCCTTTCACCTCCCCTCCCGTTACTATCTCTGTATATAGTAAACTATTACATATAGTGGGGTTAAATGTGTCGTAGTAAATGGTGGAAGGAGTCGTCAGCTCGATTGGAACTGGAACGACGTTGTTCAGTGAGGGTATAATTAACATTATGAATTTACCGCTGGTCGACGAGTTTGGATACGTCTCGGGTCCGGGTAAACATCCGTTTCGGAAATGGTTTAGCCGTTGGCTCTGGCCCTCCGCCTCTCTCGCGCGCGTTTCATGGAAACCAAGAATGAACGAGTAAGAGAGAGAGAGGGAAAATGAAACAATATGAGCTTTACCAGGGAAGGATAGATAATTGAAATTATTGGACTGGGGATTCAGGGATTCTATGGTAACGTGTAAATTAACAGAGATATTATAACTCCGATGATATCCATGCTGATTTACAAATGTAATGCGTACAGCGTTACATGAATGAAAAAAATACTCGTTTGTGTTTATTGGGGGTTAGTTAATATTGACGAATTAGGCGGTATAAACAGAGGCAAAATTAATTGCTTGTTAATAGTAAATCAACAGCTATTTGGCTGGGGTACTAATTTAATCGATGGAATATTTATTGTGTTGCGTTAATTTGTTGAAAGCATATTCTTTGATTGCTCGATAATTACTCCAATGGGAAAAAATCGGTTATTGATATTTGATCAATAATTCATTGTGAATATCAATGAAAATTAAGTAATTTCAGTGATAACGAATTATTAGAATTATTGGGCAGACTGAGTACACTTGCAGTGGGGACATTTTTATCGCAATCTGATTTCGTCGATATCTGGGGTACCATTAAAAATTCAGGGAAATCGAGAGAAAGAGACATTTGTGTTCAACAAATGTGGAGATAATTTCGAAGCTTCCATTCCATCATAAAAATAGCATGAGCCCTATGTGACGCTTCTCCTTAATTTCCTATTGGTTGATCCCAATTCACGCGATACATTTGGAATCGATTTCAAAGAAATTGAATCTTATTAAATTATTCTTTTCATCCCGTCTCCATGAAATATTAATAAATCACTCTGCACCAAAAAGAGATCTCCACAACACTGGCATCATAAAAGAAATCAGAATAAGAAAGTAGATTCGAGTTCAAAACCATTGATCGCAATGCCTCGAAACTCAGTTGATGCACTTCGACACTAGATGGTGTTTGCGGGAATATAAACACAGATGCTATGTATAAAAATATCTACTGTTCGTTGATAAAAGAAAAAAACTTTGGAGTCTCCGGAGAAAGCCACCAGTCTCCCCAAAGGGATATCGATATAATCTTCGAGCGTCACGTAACCCTTCGTATGAAGCAGAATTTATTCTTCTCTCTTGCAACACGTAGACCTCGAAACATTCCTCCCCCTTTCGCCCTTCTGCAATATACAAAGCCGAACTCCACTAGTGGATCGAAGTTTTGGCCAAGTTACCAGAGAGTTGCATCGTATCTGTTTCTCTCGTCTCCTCTTTCTCACTTCCCCGTCTCTATTCGATGTCTCTTCTTCTCTCTCACACTTTTCATACAATCTGTATAGCTAACTAAACCAGTATCTCTAGATATCGCGAAGAATATCTCTTGGATCGATAGTTATATATTTTTTTCCCCTTATTTCTAAAGCCATCTCGAATTCTAGAGCCTTGTATAACTGTATCTGTTAGCGAAAACTCAGAGATCCCTTGCACGATCAATTGAATTATTTGTGCAATACCGAAGTTTTACCTGTGCTGATAAAAAAAAGTTGAACTGAGTTGACCAGAGAATGCTTTTTCACTTCGTCACTAAATTCTATTGGGAATATGTGTACGTGTGTTTGTGTAATGTTACTTCTGGTGTATTGTGAATTTTTATTCTTCATTTTTCCAACAATAAAGCAATTAGTTAATCATGTTATTTTTCATCGCAATTTAATTTTGATGGGAAGCGAGAGAATATTGATTTTCATCATCGAAAAGAAAGGAAAAGCCTGTCATTTCCGATGCCAAACACGTTTTGTTCGGCTGAGTTTGTGTAAACAAAAGGAGAGAAGAAAAAAAAAGTGGGTCACAATATTGGGGTCAGAGCAGTGAAAACGAATAAAAGTAAGGCGAAGCTCAAAAGTGGAGAAAAAGACTGCGTCTAGGAGTAAGAAAGATGGACAGGGAAGGGCAGAAGGAAAGATTGTAAAAAAGTAGAAAAGTGTA
>JABSMS010038074.1:0-24692 GCA_018902275.1 Aleiodes sp. PSUC_FEM 10030003
TATATATATATAAATTGAAGGAGGGAAAAATAGTAATTGAAGTGGAATTTTTCAAATTAGAATGTATATGACGGAATACTATGGAAAGTTCCATAAATTGAGATTACAAGCTCAAACAATGGACACTGAACAGAATTTAATTAATTCCAATAATCAGATGAATGCCATTCGCAATAGTTGACAAGAGTATTATTGCAACGAAGAGAGGGGAATGAAAAAAGATCCATTTTAATTGAAAGCAAAAAAAGAACTGAAAACTAAAAATTGGTTGTCACGAATGAAAAATGATTCAATGCAATTTCTACGGTGTCGCCAATCGTCCAGAGAGAAAGAGAAAAAACGTTCAGAATCCATCGTAAATTTGTACGGGAAAGAGGTTTAAGGTTATCGCTTTTATGGCACCGAAAAAAAAGAAAGAGCGAGAAAGAGAAACGGGAGGGATCTAGATAAAAGTAGAGTTTAGATGGAATAAGGCGAATACGATGGGTATATCTGCCGGAAGATATAATAAGAAGGAGAGTGTAAGGTAAAGAAGAGAGAGAATGTGTGCTTCTTGGCTTCGAGTGGCCAGGGGGGAAAGCTCTAATACTGTTCGTGCAATAAAAATCGAGGTCTATCCGGAACCTACATATACCTCAGTGGAGCGTTTTTACGTAAGTGTCTCTCGATGCGACATATTATATGAAAAAATATATTAAATAACGTATCTGCCATATTTTAGCGGCTTTATAGCTCTGTATATCTGGTCGATAACATGGCATAGTTGGCGTAAAATTTTTACAGACGACTTTTGATTGTCTACGATTTTTTTGTGGGTTTTTCATGTTGCTATTACGGCATCATGATTGTTCCTGTCACGTGAAATTCAATAATTAAAGATATGAGGTTATTAACGTTATAATTGAAAGCGCTATGGTACATTCAACTAATACCAGCGTAAACGACACTGAGGTGATTTGTGCGACAGATCGGGGCCAGCGAGAGTTGCGCCACCATCGACCATTCCCTCATTCTCCTTCTTTCTCTGCTACAGAAACCAGCCCTCAGCCACACCAATATATTTCGTTTCGCTTCAGGTATAACCCTATATCCTCTTTCGCAGTCAGAGCCACCAACTGTTTCCCAATAACGGCCACGACCTACACACATGCACGGTGCATTGATTCGCACGCATAAATAAACGTGAGAAAATTAGACTCTGCCTCGTTCTTTCGCTTCTAACACAATTTTATTATGTTCCAGCAATGTATTCGGTGAGCATATTAAATATTTGGAAATTATGATTACTTTTCATCGATATAAAGGAGGAAATCTTCTTTAATTTATGAGCAATTTCAACTTTTACTATTCATTTGGAAAATTCTCATCATCGTGTAATGAATAGGTCATTAACTGAGCTATTCGTTTCTTCATCTAACGCAACGTATCTCCCGTAATTGCCAATGACTAATCTAACGGCATACTATATAAATTGTTGGCAAAATCGCGTCGTTAGTAATTCCGCATAATTTTTTATTGCTTAGAGAATTCATTTTGTGGGGAAAAATTAATAACTTGAATTATAGCAACAGGCAATCAGAAATCACGGTAAACATTTCATGTAATCCAATGATAATAAATAGAAGAAAAATAAAAAAATGGAAAAAAAACTGGCTACGCTGGTTTTGCCTTCCCTTGGGTCCTCTCAACAATAATTCGTCTCTCGCGTGTATTTGTGGCTGAGAATCGTACGAGGTCGGGGATTCCGATTCGAGCCCCGTCGTTGCTCCGTAACAGCAGCAACAGGTAAAAGAATAATTCATGTACAAACCCCCCGATGGTATCAAAAGAAAATGCCATCCAATCAGTTGTAAAGTGAAAACGTTTTACCTGAGCTTTCTTTTCTCACTATTAAAAATTCACGTGAATGAGACAGTGCTTCCCTTTGTTTACCGCTGTATGCTGGAAGGGAAGAAGTTGGAGTAAGAATATAAACAGTTGAATCCCGACTTTATTCGCAGAATTTGAAAACGCGTTGTGTCGTGATTTCGGATGAACGGCTAAAAAACTTTAACAAAAAAACCCGTAAAAATAATTTTATACATTGAGAGCTTCAATTTTGAGAATAAAGAAAATGATACATCAAGAAATATTTAACAATTTTTCTTCGATGGATCCAAGAATAGTTGTGAAAAATAAACTTAATATCATCAGTGAATTAAAAATGAGTAATTTTGGGAATTTGTTTTTGAAAATAATCAATCAATTTACAAATTTGAGAAATAATAAATATGTTTCTAAATGAAATTAAAAATTTATAAAAATGATGGAGATGAGTGAATATTCTCAATTTTTTTTAACGAAAATTTTTTGTGAATGGATTTTTTTGTTAGAGTTTTCCTTCGGATTTTTTTTGAGAATAGAGTTTTTTTTGTCAGTGTTTTTTTAGACATGTACCCGTGATTCCATTTGCTGTTTCGTTGGGCGTTTCAAGTGTGTTGTGTTCTGTTTCTGTGCGGTTGATACGGTCAGAGGTTAGTGTAGTGGCTAAAGGAAGAGGGGACCTGGGGCAACAAGGGAGAAGTCAATGTTGGAGTGGCGATCGATGAAACGCAGTGTGTTTACCATCCAGCTGTGTCTGATGTGGCCGATATGATTCTCGTTAAACCGTTGGTGCGGCACAGTCCTGCCAACAACCGCCTCCTATCCAATCTATCCTCTATCTCTGTCTCTCTTGCTCTCTCCCTCACTTTCACGAAACTCTCTTGCTGCCTCGTCTCATCGTTGGATATATCCTGTAGACGAAACTCTATGGACATCGCGTGCACTCTGCTATCTCTCTACAAGTATACAAAAGCTCGCGAGTAAGTTTACGAGAATTACGCAACCCTTTCTAATATTTCTCTTTCATCTTTGTGTTTCGTACGTTTATGTAATCGATGAATTTATTCATTCTCTTCTTTGATCTTTTTATATATTTATTTGCATTCTTCTTTCATAGAGAGCGGAAGAGATTTGAAGATTTAAATATGCGCTTAAGTGCTTTATTGAATTTCATTTTTAAACAAGAAAATCCGGAGTATTCTTTCATGCTAAGATTGCGTTGCTTTTTATCGTCACAATTCAAGTTTTTGAAGGATCAATGGAGAGGAAAAACATGGAAAACGAACAAAGAGGATCATTTGATAGCTCCACTGTTTTTTTTTCTTTGCCTTTTCGATTCGATTCCCTCTAGGGATAATGTCGATGATGTTTCAAGGAATAAAAATGTTGAAGAGCAGAATGAGAAAAAGAGATGGCTGAGAAGGAGATTTTTGGTAGTTTTTTTCATCCAGTCAACCAATGGTGAAACAAGGACTTTGGAAATACACGCGTGGTACTCTTGTACAATCGCCCCAGACCCTATTGTCCCTGTGAACGTTTTGCCCCGTCACTATATACGACGATGAACGAGACAATGGACGCCGTTAACGCGTCCCGTAACCGTTTCATTGTTTTACCGACAATGCGACGAGTGAAAATATGTGTGTAGAGGAGAAAAAAGAGCCGGAGGCAACGAGTGTAAAGGAAATAGAAAAAAGAATGAACAAAAAAAATATATATATTGAAAAACTGAGGAGGGGAAGGTATTAGAGGGAAATTCGACATTATTTTCTCGAATGCAGCTGTTTCACGTGTCAATTGAAAATTGACTCAATTTTTTTTTCATTCTCATTTACTGTGTCCCCATTTTGCTGAAAGAGAATCAATCAAGAGTTTTAAAATGTGTGTGATTTTATTGTCCTATTTCAGTTGTTGGACAAAGTATTGGAAGGCACAATTCTCCATCAAGTACAAGGTTAGTTCTATTTGCATCTTTGAAGTTTTTTTTCCCTCCGAACAACGGTTCCACTCTATCTATCCTTGGAATTCGGTTTCATGCTTTTTTTGTACGGCTGGTAGCTCTCTTCGGAATTCTTCGAGCCCCCTTTCATTCGTCAGACATGTTTATATATATGTGCATTACTATGTACGTACTCCGTCTACGGTTAACCCAGGATACTTCAAGTCTTATCAGTGATGGCACAGTTACACAAGCCCAAAACGATATTTCCACTGAGAATCTTTGAAAAGAGTTCTGCAGTATGCTCTCTGAGTGTTGGAATGGTCTCTGGTATATCCTCAAATTCACAAAATCGTCCAACTTACAAAATCCATCCATCTTACTCGCCCCTTTTTAACTTGCCTCTGTATTTTCGTTGTCACACTCTGAAATTTTTCACCAGAAAACTTTTCAAATAGCTTCGATATAAGCTTGGTCACAAAACTTTTCAAAGATATGTAGTGAATTATTTGGTTGGATTGTGCAAAGGAGCACGAAAATTTGTTGGAAAGAGTTGCTTGGATTTTTGGGGGGGTTGGGACTTGTGAAGAACAGACCTCGTGCCTAGTTTCGCCGTTGTAATGGAGAGAGGGGGAGCTTTCAAAGTGAATTACAGAATGAGAGGGAGTCAGAGACAGACAGGAAATATGGGTTGCCACGCACTCTTCTTTAGGCGTTCCACAGTGCATAGACTATTTGGAATGATTTCGTAGAAACGAGAGTGGGAGAGAAGGATAGACTTCGTGTTTCTGTTTGGCTAAAGGGTTGAGAATGGAACGGGGAACGACATTTCAGAATGGTTACGAAAGATAGCGATGGTTAGTAGCCATTGGACGATAGGCGAGACGGGCATAAATCCATTGTGGCGGTTAGTAACGTGTCGAGACAATGTACAAAGTCAACAAGAGCTCTAAATACTTTGATGTTAGTCCTGTTGGTTTGAGGAGTTACAAAGCAGTTGAAAAAACACCTCGTGTTTTAGCTCAAGCCTTCTGGATAAAACGCCAGGCCAACGTTACGTCATTGTCGCCGAAAAAAAAAGTTGACGTAAAATCGTTTAAATTAAAATGGCACAGTCTGATCACGTAAACTCATCTCGGTCGTAAAACAAAAGCCCCATTCCACTTTACAGACAACGGTGAAACTCCAGTTTAGTCCAAACATACCGTACGACCTCTCCCTCCTCTCCTATCCATATTCTCTCTGTTCGATCTTTCAGGCAACACGCTAACATAGCATAGTAAAATAAGTAGAGTACGTTGGTATCCACACAGACGCCCCCATGAGAATAAATAATATGCGCACGGTTTAGCGGTAGAAACGACAGAGAAGGATGAGATGAGAGTTAACCGACGCGATACGCCATCAACCATCACTGAACTCAAGCCGAGCGGAACGTGAACACACGTACAGTCCCTCGTAAAAAACTTAATCGGCTGTGTAATAAAAAACAAAGGGAAAATTTCAAAACAAATTTTACCGCTTAAAAAAAAAGAGAGGAAAAGTAAACTGGAACTTCCACACTTTTTGTTCCTGAATGGATACTATTATCATAATATCACGTATGATTTTCTTTTTTCTTCGTGATGATATTCGTGATAATTAACTTCTGGCATCTCACTGACATCATTAAACTCTTGAAAGAAGAGACGTGGCATATTCTCTCGTTACTCTTAGAATTCTTCGAATGTGTTCACGAGACAGTCATCATTATTCGGGTGAGTTCATAGTGGGGATATTTCCAAACGAAAAAAACTTGGAGCATAAAGAAGAGGACATACTCGTTCTTTTTATTTTTTGGTTGTTAAAAGTAGATAAAGAGCAGGGCAAATAAAGAAAACAAAAAGAAATTAGGTTTAAATAAAAAAATAGAGGAGAGGATAAAAAAAGAAGAGGTTTTACCAGTGGGAGAAAACGCGCGTGGAAAATGGAAAATAATGTGAGACGAGTACGAGCATGTCGATGTTGATGGAAAAGTGTGATGGTGAAAAGAGAATAGGGGGGAGAAAAAAGCCTGCCGTTAAAAGAAAGAGAAACTCGGAAGTATAACAGAACAGAGAAAATAGGCGGTAGTGAAAAGACGAGAAAAAGGTAGTAGTAGTTGTGCATCAGTAATGGTGGACGGATGGAAAGAATAAACAGGAATATGAAGAATGCAGAGTCACGACTTATTCAAAGACTTTTCGCCGCTTCTGGTCATTAAAGAGCTTGCGTTATTATAACCGCGAGATCTTCTGTTTATGTTCCTTTGTGTTGTCTTATTTTTGTTTCATCCATTGCGTAATAGTAATGAATGAATAAATAACTTTTTATGTTCTCCAACTGTGTAGTGATGTAATAACACTGTGACATTAATTTAATATTGATTTTTTTTATTCTCTGTTTTAGGCCCAATGAAGCACTCCATCTCGGTAAAAAAAAAGGGGGAACGAGAAGAAAAAGTAGCACAGTGGAAGGAAAAAGTGGGAAAAGAAATGGGGAAATATAAATCGATGCTCGATGGACCAGGAAGTGAGATCGAGGATAAAATAAATCGACGCATCGCACAGGTAATTTTTTATTCTCTCTCTTCACATTATCCCCGGCTCTTTTTTACCCAATGAACCCTTCCTTCCATTCGCTTCGGTTAGACGAAGGGGGTGAAAGTAGCGACGATTTTTCAAAACCACAAATAGAGCGAAGTCCGTTGTTGCTGCAGGCCATGCAGTTACGGCATAGAATGCAAGGGTGAAATGATGTTGAAGGTAGGGGAAATGATGGGTGGAAGTGGAATGAGTTGGAAGGACGATTGGTCTGAGAATAGTCGCGAGTAGTGTGTGGCTTCGTGGGTTTCAGGATAAATGGGACTCTCGTGTCCTGCGAAGCGGTAGAGATTTCCCTCAGGTTTTCAACTATACAGATATAGGGATGAAACTTCCTCCTTCCACATTTAAGCGAAGGAGGAGGGAGCGAGAGGAATGAAAAGCCAAGACGTTGTCATCTTCATATGGTTGATGAAATCTCATCAACTTTATTGTTATTTATATGATGAAAAAAATCATCAGTGTAGGATTTCCAAATTTAACGCGCGGTGAATTATTTAAGAGAAGAGGTCCAACTGTGAAAATTTCCCAATTTACGTAAATCACTGGGCAGATTGTACTTATAACTCGCTGGGGAGAAATTGGCCGCTTTAAAACAATCTTCATGTTTCGCCTGGCTGACAATGTCAACTGGGTGGAGGCCGGAATGGAAGAGGGAGCTATATAAGGTTGCCGAGTTTACAAGAAAAAGGAGATGAAGAGAAAAGTGACAATAAGGAAACAAGGGGGAACGTTTGAAGGGAACAAAGAATGGAAACACAATGCCGAGGTAGTTGATGTTATTTTTCCAGTATGTAGGAAAACAGAGGGGATAGTTTGAGGATTTCGGCCTCGAGGGGCTCTATTTCCATGAGTTTGAATCAGTATAGGGCGCCAGAGGATGAGTTTGGCACGTGTAGTTGTCCCCGAGGGCATGTAAACGCTGTGTATGCTTGATGCTCTGTCAATCGGTGAACGCATCAGTTTTTTCGGTCATTTTATTTAGTCATGTCCTCGTGTTGATTTTCATGTCTCTGGGATTGAATTAAAACACGATTTTTAATTGCAATTTTTTAGCATAAATAGTGAAGGGATTAGAGGATAAGTCAGGTAAAATGGATATTTTAGTAAAACTGTTAGAGATACTGCCTTTCTAATGATTTCATTGAGAAGCTGAGAAAATTTCCAATGGAAAACATGGGCGAGGATGAATTTTTGGGAACTTTCGAAAATTTGACTGTTTTGGCTGAAAATTGAAGTTCTATTTCAGATTTTTGTCATTTTTTGGGAATATCTCCGGTTCTAATCATCGCAGCGCAAAAACTCAAAGACCAGCGTAAAAGTGAGCTCATTCCTCATCGATTTATGTGGTTTCAAATTAATTTGTATCCATTTTTCGAGGATTTATAGTGTATTTTATGAAAATCTCTTTTTTCTCCATAAGCACCCCAAAAATCGATAAAAATTCATTCGAAACAACATAAATCGAGGGGAAATGATCTCATCAAATTTTTGCCCTACAACAATTAGAACCGGAGCTATTCTCAAAAAACTAAAACTTTTAAGCAATCAAAAGGGAAGCCTTCAAATTTCAACCAAAAAATTCGAATTTTCAGAAAATTCTCAAACTACAATTTTGAGACGTTTTCTTTATCCGAAATTTCCTCAGCTATTCAATGAAGTCATCAAGCAGATTCTATCTCCAGCCGTTCCATTGGAATTACCATTTTCCTTCTCTTCTCCCATATGTTCGAATTTTTATCTCGATTCCCGTTAAAATGTTTTCATTTTTTCATTTTCCTCTCGTTCCGTAAATTGTTACTATAACGGGCATTTTAAATACTTCCGTAACACTCACGTAGATGTATTTAATTCAACGGCCTGATATCATCTCATGAATTTAATACATATATCTTCAGAGTAATCCAATCCACCCCCTCAACTGGTACTACTACCATCACTACTTCCCTTTCCTTCCTTCTGTTATCTAATGGAATATTATCAAGTAAGTCACGTCTCGTACTTTCTTTAATAACGTTATTTACATTTTATTATATTTTTTAAAAACCTCCTTTACATGAATCCAACATTCTTTCTCAGTGCAATTTTCAATTTAAAATCTTATCAAAATTGTGGTATTACTAAATATTAACGTTTCTTTATATCTTTCATCTTTTTTATACTTTTTCTTGCACTGGGATAGAGATAAATTGAACAAAGGAGAATTGGGGAAAATTCTCCATTGCATTATGAAGGTGTCGAGGAAAAAGGAACTTGGAGGTAAGGTTTCTCTCAATATTTTATGTTGTATGAGAACACATATATAGTTTTTCCCGAGATCTTCGCTCCATATACGTCATTGGTGATAAGGTGATAAGCTGAAATGTATTGGCTCCCATCAAATCGTTCTACTGGTATAACCAACCACCCCATAAACGTTCACTTCTCTTTCCTTTTACCCACTTTCTTTTTTGACTTTGACCATGACTGATCGAGTAAATGTATGAAAAATCTTTGGTTAGCTATATATTATCTCATCCCATTTTTTCCATTTATTCATATATTTGTCATCTCATTTGGTGATGTTTGAGGGATGGGGAAGATGTTTGAGGACATTATTTTTCTTTGGCCTGATGAATGAGCGACGAAGCGGTAATCCAATGTTGAATTATGGGCACTGGGAATACGGTGAGGGGGAGGGAAAAGGCGTTGCCCAAGTTGAGTTCCCAAGGGATAATTTGAGAGTTAAATTATATTCTATAACGAGGGTGAGTTTGCGAAGAGAGCGAGAGGTATGAAGAAAGGAGAAGGATGGGCGGTTTTCACTCGTGAGGGGTAGGTCACGTTCGTCGTCTGGTTTCGGCAAGAGTCTCTTCAAACCAAGTGTAAAGACCCTTGAACAATCCTTTGTGGCCTGCCCTCAACCAACTTGAGGGGAATTTCTGCTTATTGACATTGAGTGTCAGAAATTTATTTTTCTTGTTATTAACTCGTTCAAACGTTCCTGAGGAGCGAGAATATGAAGACATATTATTGCGTGATTATTGTAGAATTGTCTGCTAATTGCTCTTGAATTGAATACATGAGTCGAGATCGATTCTGAGTGCCTCCAAATTTTTCCAGAGTTTGTGCAATATAATATCGTATTTTAAATCATTTTAATAATTCGCAAATTGTCACGAAAAATATTAAATAAATATACACGATCGATGGAGTTAAGTTCTAAGAAGAATATAAAAATCGTTTGATTGTAACTCTGGAGTAAAATAATGAGGAGATCCTAAATAAATTACGCTTCTGGTTACTTGCGTTGAGGAAGCTCTTTTTAATAATACATAAGACTTTGAGATACTTGAGATCATGCCTTGAACTTCTCTGCTTTCAAATCAATTTCATTATGATTTTCTTTTCAACGCTACCTAATAATATTCAAACCAAACTTCATTGAACTTCCTTGGCTCATCGAAGTAATAATGAGTAATAAAAGAACTTTCAAATTATAATCAATCACGTTAAAATTACTAGCATGATAAATTTAAATTGATGAAAAAAATCAGTCAACGTAATAATTTTTCTCCAAGTATCGGAAAATGTCTGAATTAATTGAAAAACGATGAGACAACGTTTTGAAAATCGTGACAAAAGGCACAAGGTGGGGATTCGCTACAAAATCTGCAGTATCAGCGTGTCGAGAGGGCCTCGAAGATTATATAGCTTTGCTTCAAAAGATATTTCGATCTTGTTGTAGTGGTTTTACACGGAATCGCCTCTCGAATAGCTCCTCTCTTTATGCTTTGCCGCCCAAGGCTGTCTGTGATGATGCAGACAAGTGTTGAGAGGGTGCGCGAGACCCTTAAGTACTTGTAATTTAAGATGACGGACCAGCGGTTTTCATATCTTGGTCAATGAACTTTGAAAAAAAAAAAGCAGTCATTTGTCATTCAGAGAGAGGCTTTTGAGAATGAGAAAAAGCGGTTGAAATGAGTGGAAGTATTTGAGGTAGGATCTTTCCAATGGTTTCATGGAAATTCATGGATGAAAAACATGTTCCAGAATTGATTTTTTGAAACTGAGAAATTTCGAAAATGGGAACAGTTAGAGCTTCAATCTCGATGACAAAGTTCGAATTTCCGAGAAAAAATCCAAAACATAATTCTTCCGCATGTTTTTTCATAGAATTTACCTCAGTTTGTCACTGAAATCATTAAAAAAAAAAATTATCTCAAACAGTTTCATTGCAATTTTTATTTTACCGCATTTTATCCTAAATGGATTCTCGAATTGATTCATCACTTCATTCAGAAATTCTCTCAGTCAATTCAAATCGTAAGGACGTGCTTTGTAACTATATTACCTAGCGTGTAGTTGAGATTGCTCTAGACGAGTTTCCTTCTTGCGTGTACAATTCCTTCCCTTAGTTCCAGCTAAGATTTCATCATGTGGCTCTTCATTTGAATTAGAACCTGTGTGAATTTCATTCACCCCTCTACTTGTATACAAATTCCAACTCTAGATCCAACGTGTTGTTAATATGTTATCCGTAGCTCTATTATTCCCTCGAAAAACTCCGCTCCATCTTCGTTAACATGTATGTACAATTGTTTCAATTGAGAGAACATATTTTTCTCGAAAATGAAGATGAAGAGATGATGAAACAAGGCTGAAAGTATATAACATATTTTGACGATAGAATTCTTGATTTTATAAAGGAGCGGAAGTGAATGTGAACTTTGAAACGATCAGCTTGAAGGCATTCCGACGAATCTTCAAGAGGAAACGAGTTTGATTCATTCGAGTGTATGCAGAGACTGTATGACTCAAGAGAAATAATTATTCAAAAGATGCTTTCAGACATCAATCAAACTCACCATTCTCCTGATAAACAGCATAAAGTTTTCGCTTCATTTTGAGTTCCTCTCGGATTTCTTCAACTAATTTTCCTCCATTATTTCATCTAGAACAAATAATGAATAATAATATATCATTAACTTCGTTGATTTTTATATTTTGTGGAAGGTATTAACTTGTATAAGTACATTAACCAAAGTAGTTGGAAAGAAAATAAGATTTATTCAGGCACATGTTGAAAAGAATAATACAACTTGTATGTTCGTTACCGCAAGAATAAGCAATGATAATAATTATCGGAAAAGCGCAAATTATCTGGAATTTAAATACTATTAAATTCTAACAGACTTTAATCAAACTATATCTATTTAGTTTTCTCCCTTCGTTGATATTTCGTTTCATTTTTATACATCGTCGCCAATTCATAGATAACCATTATTGAAACTATACGTGAATATGAACGAAATTAGGTCTCAAGAGGAAAACCCGATGTATCTGTGTGTCACGTAGTCTTTCTATGCTGTGTTGAGCTGTGAAGAGTCGAGGCAGTATGTCCCAAAGACAGAATGAACCCGTGAAAAAGCAGAGTGTAAGACAGTGGAAATAAGGCAAGTAGAAGAGGAAAATCAAGTATCAGACAAGGTGCGAGGCAACAGCAAACTTTCCTCTTGCGCATCGCTGCTGGATCGTCGGGCAATTTGTCTTTTCCCTACTCCTTACATCATCCTCCTTACACTATTGCCTCTTCTCAAGTCCTCTTTCTCTTTTCCTCTCAGCCTATATTCCGTCTTTCGTTTTTTTTTTCCCTCGTCTCCTCTTCTGCGTGCTGCAGAAGCATCTACGGAATACCGAAAAAGAGGAGGACGACAGGGACTTCTGACTATCGATCCATTTTCGAGGGTGTGGTGTTCTTTTCTTTTTTCTTCTATTTTTTGCCTCAATCGCTTCATTCTCTCTTTTTTTCGTGGCTCTTATTGCATTTTTGTAATTCTGTTCTTTCACTTGTTTCTTGTTTCTGGCTTTTTTCTTTAATATTCGTTCGTCTATTCCTTGAGAATGTGCACGTGGCGATACGCGTGCAACGAGTAGGAAGCTTCAACAACATCACGAGTTACAAAGTTACGGTTACTTGCTTCCAGTAGGGCCCTCCTGCCTCTATAAAAGCTCTTTGTGCCCTCTCACTCCCAGTGGGATAAAAGACATTGGCTTCTTTGCATGCAATCCTTAGTTCCCACTGGTGTTTCTTTTATTGCTGCTGATTCCAAAAGTTGACTGTGCATACGGCAATCCTGAAGGAAAAAAGATTGCTATGAAAAAATATGAAAATCGAGGAACAAAACGTTAGATTTTTTATTTAAAAAAATGAATGTAGATTCAGTTTTTGTTGATTTTTACAAAATGGCACTTACGCCCTTTTGACTCTAAGGCGATGATATAGAACTTGAGGGAAAGCAAATACAGGTTAATTATGTTGAGAATTATAGAAATTTCTGATTTGATGTGGTAACAAGGGGAAAGAGAATGATTGTAGAACGTGGATTCTCATGGTATTGAGAAGGGGTTGTCACGGGGCTGGGCAACGTGGCCGGGAGTGTGACTGGCTTTCACGTGTTTGCCTCACGCCGTGAATAGATTTTACATTGGAATAGAAAGTCGCTTATGGTTACACGTTTTCGATGGCCAAGAAGGACGCCCAGACTTATTTTCCGAGGAAATAAATCAGTGAAAAGGGGAAAAAACGTAGATGAAAGCAATTCAAAATCTCTCCCGCGAGACGAGGATGGATCGGTTTCGTTTCCTCATTGAATCACTTGACTCTCCGCATTGACCCTAATGCGAATGTTAGAAACAAAAAAATAATCTGATGTAAGTGTTTATGGTTTCGTCAAGATGACGGAGACTTTTCCATCACCGATGGTGATTGTGTATTGGATGAATACATCGAAGGATACCTTTACATGCTGAGGAGGAAGTATTCGAGTGAGTGATTGAGGGGTTGAAGTTTCTTACAGGATTGGTTAATGTGGTCATCAATCACTAGCAGAGAAAAGTGTGCTTTCAGGGGTGCATAGGTCGTTTGATTACGGACAACATCCCAAAGGGAATACAATTTTTTTCGGTCTTTCTCTCTCAACTTAATTGATGATTGAATGCATAAGTCATAATGGCATTGAATACGTTTGCTGAATCAATTTCTCTTTAGCATCTTACGCTGGTGGAAAACGTTCCGAAGTATTTTCACGGTTTTTTAACGTGATAAATTACGATGATTTACGAGGTTACTGATCATGCATTCCGAGATTATTTTCAGGATATTCTGAATTCCTACTAATGTAATATGTAATATAGAGGCAGAAAGAGGCATGATACCTGCGAACTCGGTGAAGGATGATGTTCATAGAAGGTGAATTCTGGCTCGTAGAATTAATTTACGTTTGAAGGCAGAGACGTTGAAATTCGAGGAAAATTCAACGTATGCACGTGTCCTTGAGTAGGTATTCTCATGTAGTTGTAAACAAGAGATTAATCATTTGAGCTGTTTGGTAGGGCCCAATAGCTGCAATGTCCTTGACTAGATTCAAGCCTCTCTTATTCTTCCGTTCATTTGTGAATTTCTTCTCAACATAGTATTTCCATAAGCCTTTTACGCTCCTCTCATATTACTATCAATTCTCCTACCGAATCCCTTCGGTTAGCATTCTCATATACGAGTGGATCATCATCTGTGTGGAGTGAACTGCAAGCGAGCAATCGACATGAATATGCACCAAATTGGAATGAATTGAAGCTTCAGTAGGGAATGGAGTGAGGTTGATAAATTAAAACTGACGGTATGGATGAATTTTGTGCCTCACTCCTATCCTCTTTTTTTTTCTTCAAATTCCAGAGTGAATTATATTCTATTTTGAATGAATGAAATCAATTTCCAATAGCACAGAATATTCGAGCTGTTCAATTAAAATTACCAGTGATAAAAGAAATCACTTTATATAGGCCATAATTTAATGACATCATTCTACACTTGTAAAACTCGAGTAATGACGTGGCAAAGCTGAAAGCTGCTAGCTTCAGGCTACCTCGAGACTGGAAAAAAAAGAAATGAAAAAGAAAAAATTAATCTCCTCTTCTAACCTTTTAATTCTTCCTGTCTCCAACAAAGATGCATGAACTTAGTTAAGGGATGAGAATGGTTTCTTGGGTTAGAATTTACGAGTTCTTGGTTGAATTCAGACCCTCAGGCTTATAGGAGTGAGCATAGGTATATAGGAGGAAGAAAAAAAAAATGAACGCTGACGGTGGAATGTTGAGGAAAAGGTGGAAAAAGAAAACCTTGAGTATTGTCTCCGTAGTGAGTACGGAGGAAGATTAATAGCCGATCCCGCATCCGCGCACGTCGTTTCATTCGAGCGTTTTTTTCTAACAGTCAGCGATTATTTTCAGGTTTGGATGAGATGAGCAGTTACATAACCGAGCTTTTGCTTTCCTGGGGCTTGGTACTACCTCCTGGATCGTATGAAAGAAAATGACAAACGTTATGGTGCTTAGCAAGAGGTGAACGTAGGCAAATGTTCTTCCATTATGACTACCGCTATGGGATAAGGGTATCTAGTTAGATGCGTAAATTGGCTTAAGGGATTTGGTTCATGCAGGGGATGCAGAATGATAGTTGCTTCGTGGTGAGGGATGTGGAGAGGGAGAAGATGGATTTGAAATGACGGGTGAGTTTAATAGGCGTCGACACACCCCACCTCTTCCTCGTTACACTGGACTTTGAGGGCCGAATATCATTCTCAGACTACATGTGCCTATATGTTATCAACCAAATCTCTCTACGCCCCCTGACCATTCACCACATCTACATCGGTCATCATCCTCTGATCTACAACAGCCATAGAGCTTGAGTTGACTGACCTGAATAGAAAAAAAAGTTTTTGTAACGAATCAACGTAATCCTTCCTCATTCTCTTTTTCTCTATAACGAGGAAAAAATTCCCTTTGATCTTCAACATGTATATTCAGAGCTGAAAAAATGGGATAAACTGTTGCGAACGATGGGGACCACTGTACAGGTAGTTGCATGAAATAATGAATCGGATTGTAGTCCTGCAATTTTCATCATATTCTATCGGTTATTCACTCTTGTTGATGACCTATGCTTTTCCGCGCAATTTATTCAGAAATATGTATATTTCTCTCTTATTCTTTTATTTTGTTTGAACAAATTATGTTCACTTGCGGATTCTAATCTTCCACTGATGACCGTGATAAATCATCGAGACAGTTATTGAAAATTTAGTCAGGAGCAGTACTTATGACCATCGGGATTTGAAAGGACCATTCTACGAAATAGAGAGTCGAGTTTATATCGAGAAATGTTGGGCATTCCCCAGAATATAACTCGACGACCAACTCTGATTGTCGTATGCCACTGGGTATTCTCTGCGCCATTTCTCAGCTCGGCCCCAGGCTATTTTACGTTCGCCATGATCTTCTCAATTCCGCTACTAGTCCTATATATTAGTCTATCTTCTATTTCACTATCAATGCTACTCTAGTTTTCAATTTTCATCACTTGCAACACTTTAATCCAACCATAACACGATAATAACTGATAAGTTTCGTACAATTCGGTGATATAGTAGCATAAATATATAACAGTCCTGACGTTATATACACTTGTCTAAGTGAATTTATGTTCCGCAAAGTTATTCCACATTGTGAAATAAGATATATGACGGGGTTACAAAAAAGTTGAGACACTGTAACTCGAAACTAACTCTGATTGTGTGTTGAGTATTCCTCCTATCATATTCCTCTCCAGATGTGATTGTATACAGTTACTCCTGCCATTCCTTTGTCAACCTCCTGATTGCTTTTCATCATCAACTAGACTTCTTACTCTCGAAGAACGTTTATTTTGTTGTCTTTTCTTTATGTGATACCTTCTATTTTTTTTAGTATTCCTTTAATCCATTCTCTTTCAGTGCCCGAGACATGCCATATATGTACCATCTGCAAAGAATCCTAGTGACAAGATCCATTAGAAACGGTTTACTTAGGTCCTCTTCGGATTAGTAACGCGGGTCTCAATGTCTTTGTTCTCAGCTCCGCCTTACCTTCATTCTCCACTCGACTGACAACCTCACGACAACCAATGTAATCTCCCAGGACATTCCTAGTATTAAATTCATTGTACACTGCTCCTAAATGTGATTCGAATTATTTGATTATCATTAATTGGAATTTCAAAGAATGGCACGCTTTGCGCTGTAATTAAAATTCATGGAACAACTGTTGTCTCCAGCACAACAACTCGTGAAACTTTCGTCAACGTAATGACAAAAGGGAAAGAGTAAAGAATATGTTTCTGTAGGAAGAGACAAGATGTAAGTCCTCGTCTCAGTGAGTTTCACATCTCTTCTGTATCATGCTGTGGTTTTCATCCGAGAGTCTCTAGTATGGCTATATCCAGAAATATACAGGGGTACTATATCCTTGAGAAGATAGAAAGCTCAAACTATGTTCGTCCGCTTACATTGACTCATACTGCTTTCATCAAAGAACTTCGCTAGCGACAAATTGCAGCGCGATTCACCGATAAAGTCTTGGCCCACAGCTCTATCATATCAGTAAACTCGACAAATACAGATATGAGCGCATCATGTAGCTGATTATATCTTGCTATGTCTGAGCGAATGTACATATGTTTCTCTTCGTTTCATCACTACTGGCATCTTTCAGCCTGCTCTACTCGAATTTCTGGGGATAGCTTGTATTACTCTGTAGTATCTTCTGTACTACCTTCGTGGGGTTTATAACGTTGCAAACACAACTAAAACAATGTTGCTTTGGACTCTCCCCAATGTTTGGATGTTGTTGAAACTCCTCAGAAAGCATAACGTTTGCACTGTGAAATCACTTAAGACGCTATAATTGCGGTAATTAAAGTGACTTGAAGCAAATTCCTAACGGCTTTTCAAACTTTGATAATAATTTTTCATTGAAATGATTCACATTAAATTATTGTTATGAAAATTCAAGATTATTTATTGTTTCAAGTTACAAGTTCTGTGCGACTGCGAGTGAAGGTATTACTGAAATTGATATTTGAATATCAATAATGCGTTAGACTTCATTTGACTAGGAAAATAGAGAGGATAAGAGTTTCAAGTAGTTTAACTCGTGGAACGGGGCCTCCAACCTTTCGCTATCCTGAATCGTCGTGCAAACAAGGAATTCAACAAATTCTCAAGGGAGAGGGAGATTTCTCAGTTCCGTTTGCTGTCCGCTCAGAGAAACTTTCCAGTTCACTTGGTCTATACACATACGATTACTGAAACTATTGGAGCATCACCGATTAAACGACGTTCTAAATTCAACATACGTTAACTTTTATAGATTTTTTATTGACTTTGTTTGATTGCAGGGGAAATGGGATCGTAAAGGTTCATCGAGTTTTCCACATTCGTGTCTCTTTCACTATTCTAAATAGAAATAAACTGTAGAATTTGGAATTTGTCATTGCCGTGATTCAAGTGGAATTTCAGCTACATTCACGCTGAAATTGCAGTATTTGAGAATAGAGTGGATCAAGATTGTAGAATGGAAGGAATGAAGGTTAGCTCAGGGAGGGAAAGAGGGGTGAGAGAGACGATGAAAGAGAATTCAAATAAAAAAGATAAAAGCATCGCGGTTTTTCGGGTTCACTTGTCCTCTCCTTCTATCTACTCTAGTTGGCGCTTTTGTTCATTATTCTTACAGGCTGATAGTTCAGCTAAGGCTGAGGTCTAAAACCTCCACCTACATCACTACCGCACTGCGACAATTCAATGGCTCGATCGCAAGAAGACCCGTCCCCGGGGTCAAAATTGAGATAGACATATACACAGCGAAGAATTGTCTGCAAAATCTCCTTGTTACTATCTCCGATTCCCGACGATATGAGCACTTGAATGAAACTATATAATTTATATTTCTAAAGAATATAAATTTCAATATCGATGGAAAAAAAGGGGGAAAAAAATTGAATTTATATGCAACATCCAACGATAAAATCACCACTGCATATACATTTATTATCGGCTCTTTCCAACCCTCCGACTTTATTGACCCATATTTTTTTTTTATTCATCCCCAAATACATTTCCAGCCCCGGGGAAAAAGTTGCTCTTCAATTTGTAATAAAAACTTATGAGACGTTTACATATACGTTTTTTCTATAGATAGATATTTAACTTTAATTTTCGTCCAGATAGAAATAGACGGATCATTCAATTCGGCGCATTAATATTGCAATAAATAAGCGCTTAAGGAAGATGTTCATCGTATTGGAGAGGGAAAAGAAATAGAAAGAATTTTTGAAAACCGGTAGTTCAGAAATTGAGTTTCTCTGTGAGCTGACGCTTGTGCAACCCTCATCGGCAACAGCTCCATCAATCTTCCCGAAGGAAGAAACGTATTCTGGACCCTTACGATCTTTCAGAAAATTTCCCCCATAGACTCATGTAGAGAACCTACATTAGTAACATACTACCTAAATGAAACATCCGTCGTGTTTCATTCTTCTCTGCAGAAGTACTGGAGAAATTCCATTGCCTCTACACCTATACTCATAGGTTGTATATACCGCAAGTCTTCGATCACACCGAGTTTCATACATAAATGCATGGATGTTGAAATCAATTCTTGGGAAAAGGGAATTAGAATTATTTTGTCGCTACATCGGAAAACGTAGACTGGTATAACAGAAGAGATAAATAATTCATAAATTAAGGAATTGAAGAAGAGTACGAATGTTTCTCCAAGTAGAAAGCGTTATTGGAGAGTGTCGCACGAGTATAAACATTATTCCAAATTTATCTTCAATTTTTATTTGAATTAGAATATATTGAGATAAATGAATTGATAGATCGTTGGGTAATGCAATCGAGGGCCTGTCATTCCGAATCATTAATCACGAATAGAGTCATTATTCTCGTCTCACATTTATAATCAAAATCAGATTGAATATTGGGAAAAGGAAAGGATTAATGAACACAGCACTCACGATTTATCAAACCATACAGATTCACTCAAGACAGAAAACTTCTCAAATTACATCAATTCTTTCTGTCATCATAATTTCCAACTAGCTACACTCCGTGTACTTCACCTTGAAATGAACAAGCGAGTAATAATTATGGATCAAAGTGATCACTAAGGCGAATCCACAACTAATCCAGTTTGCCAGGAAGTCTACCCCTGTGAATATCCGTCATCATCCTATGTCTTTTGCTTTCGTGCCCTTTCATACCCACGAAAATTCTCACTACCTGATAACCCGAGTGACTCAATATTGAGGGCCTCTATAGGTACCACCAAACTTTACGTACACTCTGTTCAGCCTCTGATATTCCCTCGCCTTCTTGCATGTAAGTACTTGGAAGAACATTTTCCAAACGTCCAACCTACCATAAAATCTCATTCTCCTCAACGGGATCTTTGTTAGCCCTTTTAACGTAATACAACTACCAAGATTCTTCAAAGTTTCGGATGTTCCAGCGACCTAGCAGCCACGGGATTATCAAGTGACTCTAAAAGTCAAATGAAACACTTCCTTCCGTTTTTCTTTTTTATCATCTTCACTCATTTAAATTAAAATGAAATTTATAGCTTGACGGAGATAAATTTAGCTTTTCCACCCGAAATATCAAATTTCTGAAATGTAAATTTCATTACCGCTACGAAAAATAAAGGGAAAAAACGAGGGAAATGGCGAGCTTAATTATTTGAATTACAGAATTCTCTTGGGCTTTTATAATTAATCTCCAGCGCCTTCATTAATCGACTCTGTCGGATTTTCCGTTGGCGATTTTTCAGATGAATTCGTTTTCTTCTCTTTCTTTACCCTTATCCCGTACTAACTTTCATCATTCTATGTTCAGTATCCTCGGAAATCACGGACGGAAGTGCCTGTACGGGATCGACAGAAGGAAATTGAGTCGTCAGAGTTTAATGGTCGCTTCGATGAGATCGAAAATTTGTCGGGGGAATACGATGTATAATATATATTTTAATACTCAGAAACTCAGCGAAAGTTTTTAGCGTCATTAACTTAAATTATGGCATCGAAACTTTCATTATTTGAAGATGAAGAAACGACGCATTTCATTAATTACGATTGTCATTGCATTCAATTGATTATGGCGACTCTCCAATTTGAAGCGGTTCATCCGAAGCGAGAAAAAACTGCATAATTTGAATGCATTGTATACTGATGATACCACAAATTTGTAATCAAATATTCATATATTTTGTGGATTTTGCGGCAAATTTTCGGGCTCATGCGGAGAATATTATTGTTCCCATCCCCCTTCATACACCACTTATTCTCGCATTGATACTAGCTTATATTAAACATTGATATTATATCTATGCGCTCGATTTGCGCTCACAACCCATAAGCTCCGTATTATTTAACCACATGAGTTTGATTAAACAAATGGACTCCAAACCAATTTCACTGAATTTTCATCTATATTCTGTTACAGTGTATATTTTCACATAATTAGGTCATCGAAATTCCAAATCTCATTATTTCTAATTACGCGTTGAATCAGTGAGAGGAAGGGGAGAATTAGAAGTTTGAAAAATAGGATTGGATTGACTCGTCGATAAAAAAATATTCTATAATATTTTTTTTCGCTTGAAGCTTAATTTGAACTAGACTTTTTTTCACGAAATAAACAAACGAACAATTGTCACGCGCTCCGGTGTTTATTCCGATATTGAGTGTGGTTGAAAACGAGTTTATGTTAGAAGGATTGCGTCAAGTTAGTGAGTGAGTGGAGGGGTACGAGATTTTCAAGTGAGTCGAGGGTGACAGTTATTTGCCATGGACACCGGTCGACAGTGTTTCCTGAACGTGACGAACGTGACCGTAGGATGATTTCCGGGATCACTCGCGTGCCATACCATCATGTACATGTGACCCTTCTCCATATTGCCTTATGCCGAATGTACTCAATTCCACTTTGGCCCTTTTATCATTCATTTTTCAGCTTTCATAACTTCAAATTAAACAATACAGACTTTCTCATTTTTCTTTCAATCTTCAGTCATCTATTTTCTCATTCACCGTTTGGATTTTTTTTCTCATTCACAGTGGAATATATATGTATGTATGGTAATATCGTGTGATGCCTCATGGGAAATCGTGGGCGACCATTACGGCATGCTGAGAGTGACGTGAAGATTTAATACCATCATAGCATGTGGATAGAATATAATGAAAAAAACAAGAAAAATGAACAGAGAATGGAGTGAATTATAAAAATTTGAATTTTGCATTCATGAGAATTTTCGATAGTAAAATAGAAAAACATGAATATCGATTTGCAGCATCTGCTCTATTTTATCATCTTTCATTCTCTAGTTTTCCTGCCCGGAAATTTGGCATTCCATATCTATAATTCTTATCTCGCATCGATCTCAAATTTATTATAGTATTTTTCGGTATTTTGAATACAAAAACGCCTTTCTCAAATTTCATTCCACACTAACCACGGAATTTCCTGTCAGGCAAAAGTTTTATTTAAGTATCCAGCGCTCTCGTTGAAACGGAGCTGTCACCGAAGGGTAAGAAGGAAGGGAATAAGAGGCGAGCCAGAAGCAGCCCCACTTGACTCCCGTTCTTTCATGTATTCCAAAAGCAATATAAAAGTGCTGTGCTATATTTCTTTTTTTTATTTCTTACATTTTCTCTTTGGCTCTTCCACTTTAACTTCCTTCACTGTAAGATTCTTACTCTCTTTCTACCTCAGCCGATTCGATCCGCCAATAAATATGTATGGATCTGGGAAAGTCCGAGTGAGACAACGAAAAATGAGAAAACAATATAAAACTTGAGTTTATTTCGTATATATAATGTTAGTGTATCCAAATAGTAGAATATAGTTTGTAAGTTATGGGTGAAATGCAACTTAAGAGTAAAAAAATTTTGAAAAATATAAGAGAAGTGCGGCTGAAAAAAAAAAGGAATTGGCCGCAGGTAACGGGATCGAGCGTGCCGTTGCACGCCCGTTACTGAGATCATCCCAAGAGAAACTTTGCACTTGGCAACTTTTAATGCCTCTCCTTTTTCTTCCTCTCGTAAGAGGACTTCCTGAAAAATCTCATCCACAAGGCTTCGTTTATTTTATCTCCGGTGCTCCTTTGTCGCTCCTTTGCCATTCGTCAGTCCACTTCAACAATCGACTCATCCTCTTCCTACCGGTATAACATTGCGCCGGCTTTCTCCGTTATTTTTCCAATATATTTCGTTGTTGGAATAGAATAAAAATGTAAGGAAGATAAAAAAAAATTTTATCCTGATCCCACAATTTATGTAGATTGTTGCAACTAAATGAGTTTGAAGAAACTCGGAGGATTCTCGCGAACTTTTGAGACTTCAGGAAACAGGCTTAATCTATAATTTACGATTATGAGGATCAGATGACATGGAAATTTGAGAATTTTCTTTCTTGTTCAATCATGAAAAAAAAGAAAAAAATGAAAATAATAAAATAAGAAATCGTATACCCTGATACGTAAGCACATAAGTAGCGGAATAGCATCGCCGTTATAGGTAGGTGTATTCGAGGCGAGGTTATTTCATTTATATATGTTTATGAGAACGACAAAATGCCAAAGGACGCAATTCGTTCCGCTGCCGTTTACAGTAGACTCCAAAGAGTTTGGAGGGGAAATGGACAGCCCTCATGTTATAGGATTTAGTATTGAAGCGTAAGGTGAACGATCATCATGAGTGTTCACGAGGGGCTCTGTCGGTGATCTTCAGATTGACGACTTGCGTTACAAAGGATATCGTTCCAAGGGCTTTTGCCAGTGGTAAAAGAAAGTGAAATGGAGGAAGTCGTGCTAAAATCGAGACAGGAGAGAAGCCTAGTTTGGCGATAAAGCTCGAGGCACCCCTCCGACTCTCCATTTAGTCCACGAGGAGAGGAATAGAGAGAGAGGATGAAGGCGAAAAAACAAAAGCAAGCCGCTTATCCCCTTATCCCGTTTACGTGCCTCGAGTTTTTTTTCCGCTTCCGATTTTTCTTTCTCACTAGTGTCCCTCAACCCTCGTTACGTTTTACTCTTTTTTGTCTTCTACTTCTTTATATATATACGTTTTCCTCCTCTTCTTTTCTTGCAGTGTCCCTCGAGGGTGATTGAGGGAACATTTCTTAAAGGGAGGCGAAAAAAAAGTTGAAGAGAAATCGGAAAAAAATCCTGGGACACCTTCTACAGTTTTTCCTGTCACTTTCATTTTTCTTTCTCCAAACTTTATTGCATTCATTTTTCCCAGAGAACCTTGAAACTTACCAATGGACAATTCTGATAATTTTGATACTACTCGGATGATCCGAATTACTGTAGCCTGGATGTGCACTAAGGGCCTTTATATGTATGGCTGTGCATTTCGATAGCTAGTACTATCAATCAAACTGTCCAGCAAATTCGATCTGGTTTATCCAAGCATTTTCCCCCCATTCCCCCCGCATCTATAACCTCCCTATGTATATTCCAAAGCGCTACTGTGTGTTACCCACTCTGGCTCCACTAACGCAACATATAATACCCGATAGCAGTGTTACGTTTCCACGGTAGTGTTTACCTTGAAAGCTCGCCCCATCGCTAACACCATTCGACGAAAAAAAAAAAACATATCTGTTCCTGAATTTGATGTGCGTACAGTCTATTAACTTTATTTTTTTAATGTTTTTTAAAATGGGATTTTCCAACCGTGCTTCAGTATTTATTTTCAACATCTCATGTTACCTGATGAAAAGCTTTGTGCATGTTACTGGCAGAAATTTCACCAGTATATTGGATTCCTCGTATTACATTTGGCTTCAATTTAAAACAATCATCTACCATAATGATATAATTCAAAACAAAAACAATGAAGAAAAAAAACTTTCTACATCTACCTCATGTTCTCGGTGATTGATATACAAAATAAAGCAAACAGAGAAACGAAGTGGGAAAAAATCTACACTCTAAAAAAGAAATTCTAATGGTGTCTTGTTTCAAAATTTTGAAACTTGTTTTTTTTCAAAACTTTTAAATTTTCGTTTTTTTCGGAATCATAATTTTTTTTCCTTTCCAAATTAACAAAATTTGATTTTTGTCTTTCAAATTTTGTGTTTCTGACAGAAATCACGTTAAAATTAAAAATTTATTGAATGAACTTAATAATTTGAATGGAATTGAATTATTCGAATCTTTCGAATTATACATAAACATGAACTGTTCAAGTATGTACTTGCGACAAGTATGAAAATATACTTGTAACAAGTATAAAGAATACTATTGAAAAGTATAAAAATATACTAGTGACGAGTATAAAAGTATACTTGTGACAAGTATTTTTTATACTCCGCACGCGAACATTATACTACTGATGAGTATTCACA
>JABSMS010038184.1:0-24674 GCA_018902275.1 Aleiodes sp. PSUC_FEM 10030003
GACTTGAAGGAAAAAAATTATTTATTTATTTGCAATTCAATTTGTTGACAATTGTATCAATTTACGTAATAAATTTTTTAAATAACATTTTTTTTACGTATCAATTTACGTAATGAATTTTCAAAAAAATGAAGAAAATTAATTTCGACACATGTTTTCTTGCTAAAATTTCCTCAGCTTTTCGATGAAATCATCAGAAATTCTCTATCCCGAACCGTTTAATTGTAATCTCCTAATTTATGTCAGGGAATTATTAGTCATTTGATATTTAATAATTAATTTATCCGATGGAATGAAAAGTGTCTTCTCAGGTTCTCTCCTTTCCTCCACATATTTAATTTCACAAATGGAATGACCGAAATGACTAATTTTGATCATCAAACTATCAGAAAATACGCTCGAAATATTCACATCTTAAATCCTGCTAATCACTTCATAAACCAATAAATCTTTCAGGAAGAAGCAAGTTCACCAGTCCAGCATTCCCGCCCCGACGCTCCAACTTCACCAGCACCTGATCTAGATGAACCTTTCGAGGACGAAGTTCTTCTAGGTGACGATGACGCAATGTCCCAGGAAGATGTCATTAATGAAGAGGAAGACGGTGAAGAGCTTTTTGGCGATAACATGGAAGCAGATTATCGTCCAATGCCAGCGCTGGATCGTTACGACAAAGATTTGATGGACGATGAGGATTATTCCGAATTGTCGCAGGGTGATCGTGCAGCTGCGGAATCAGCAATGAGAAAACGTGATCGTGCAGCTGGTATTTACCGGGACGATCGCGATCTGCTTTATGAGGACAGTGATGAAGATGAAACACAAGCATCAAAGCGAAGAAGAGCGGAGAAAGCAGCAACGGGTGAAGTAGAAGAAACGGAGATGATCGAGTCGATAGAAAATTTGGAAGACACAAAGGGCCACAGTGTTAAAGAGTGGGTGATGATGCTGGGCCCGAGAACAGAAATAACAAATCGCTTCAAAAATTTTTTGCGCACTTACACAGACGGAAAAGGTCACTGCATGTACAAAGAACGTATTCGTCACATGTGTGAGAGCAATCAGTCGTCCTTTGTTGTTGAATTCCCTGTTCTAGCTAGCAAAGAACATGTTCTCGCTTACTTTCTTCCTGAGGCTCCATTCCAAATGCTCGAAATCTTCGACACTGTTGCAAAAGAGCTCGTCCTAACGATTTTCCCTAGTTACGAACGCGTTACCTCAGAAATTCACGTGAGAATATCCGAATTACCGCTCATTGAGGAGCTTCGCACTTTCCGCAAACTTCACCTGAACCAACTTGTTCGTACTCTGGGTGTGGTAACAGCGACGACTGGTGTTTTGCCGCAATTATCTGTGGTTAAATACGACTGCACGAAATGCGGTTACGTTCTCGGTCCATTTGTTCAAAATCAGAACGCTGAAGTCAAACCCGGTTCTTGCCCCGAATGCCAGAGCATCGGACCTTTCATGGTTAACATGGAGCAAACGATCTACAGGAACTACCAGAAGATAACGATACAGGAATCACCGGGGAGAATACCCGCCGGTAGAATTCCGAGGAGCAAGGATTGTATTTTACTGTCTGATCTCTGCGATCGCTGCAAACCCGGTGATGAGATCGATCTCACTGCAATTTACACAAACAGCTACGACGGATCTCTCAACACCGAGCAAGGATTCCCAGTTTTCTCGACTGTTCTCCTAGCAAACCACATATTCGTCAAAGATTCTAAAGAAATCGTCGACTCTTTGACCGAGGAGGATATCAACAGCATTCTAAAGCTTAGTAAAGATCACAGAATAGCTGATCGAATCATCGCAAGTATCGCTCCTTCAATTTACGGTCATGACTACATAAAACGCGCACTCGCTCTAGCTATCTTCGGGGGAGAATCAAAAAATCCTGGAGGCAAGCACAAAGTCCGAGGTGATATCAACGTTCTCCTCTGCGGTGATCCAGGAACAGCAAAGTCCCAGTTTCTCAAGTACACTGAGAAAATCGCGCCGAGAGCTGTATTCACTACTGGACAAGGTGCTTCCGCAGTTGGTTTAACTGCATACGTACGAAGATCTCCAGCTACTCGTGAATGGACATTGGAAGCAGGGGCGCTGGTACTAGCAGATCACGGAATATGCCTGATCGACGAATTCGACAAAATGAACGATCAGGATAGAACATCCATTCACGAAGCTATGGAACAGCAGAGCATTTCTATTTCTAAAGCTGGAATTGTTACGTCACTTCACGCGCGTTGCTCCGTCATTGCTGCTTCCAATCCGATCGGCGGACGATATGATTCGAGCATGACGTTCTCAGAGAATGTCGATTTATCGGAGCCCATTGTTTCCCGTTTTGATATTCTGTGCATTGTCAAGGACGAGGTTGATCCCATGCAGGATCGGCATCTCGCAAAATTCGTTGTCAACTCGCATATCAAGCATCATCCGACAAATTTGGATAGGATTCTACCTGATGAACTCATCGACAGATCCGCCGCCGAAGACATCTCAATTCCTCAAGATCTTCTCAAGAAATATATAGTTTATGCGAGACAGAATATTCATCCGAAACTCACCAACGTCGATCAGGACAAAGTCGCCAAACTGTATTCCCAGTTGAGACAAGAGAGTTTGGCCACTGGGAGTTTACCGATCACGGTCAGGCACATTGAAAGCATCATTCGAATGTCCGAAGCAAGTGCAAAAATTCATCTGCGGGATCATGTTCGCGAAGATGACGTCAATTTGGCGATTAGGATGGCTCTAGAGAGCTTCGTTGATACCCAGAAATATTCGGTTATGAAGAGCATGAGGCAGACCTTCCAGAAATATTTGACCTTCAAGAAAGATCATAGTGAATTGCTCTACTATATTTTACGGCAAATCACGTTGGATACTCTGGCATTCCAGAAAGCTATGCACGGCAGTAGGGTCACGACTATTGAAGTCCCGGAGAAGGATCTTGTCGATAAAGCGAAGAGAATCGATATTCATAATTTGCAGCCGTTTTATCAGAGTGCGGTTTTCAAGAATAATAACTTTGTTTATGATGCTAAGAGGAGGGTCATTGTTCAGACATTGCCCGATGGCGATGATTGAGGTTCAACGGGTTTTTTTGAATCTCTGAGATTTTTGAAGCAACGATTACTTGCCGTTATATCAGTGAACATGTATTTTTTATGAATAAAGTTTTTTGTAGAATTTGGTATTTTTATCCTTTTAAATCTAGGGATCGACAAATCGTTAATATTACTCGATTAATTCAACGATTTCTGAGGTATTGAGGATGATAAATCTTTAATTTCAGAACAAATGGGTGAGTCGATGCATTGATTATCTATTTTTTTTTCATAACTGAGATTAATAATTAATAATGTGTGCAAAAAATAGAATGAAAAATACGAACGCCGATCGCAGTTTAAGTCGATGGAATTTGGGGATTTTTATGGTTTCAGTGGATTGCCACAGAAATTTGAGGCAGAAACGACTTTCAAAACTCAAAAAATCAAAAATTAATAATTAAAGACAAATTAAATTTTTTTAATGTGGAAATTTTCAAATTCTCCAATTTTTCTTGCTTCTGTTTACTGGAAATAAGAATTTGCGAAAATAATTGATGAAACAAAATTAATGCAATAAATTTTATTTGATCAAAAATTTGATCAGTAGATTTGTACATAAAAATAATAAGTTTACGATTATTTTGTTCAAATTTTGTATTTACAACGTAAACGAGACTGTGAAACGTGAAAAACATTCTTATTTTAAAACATTAAATGAAGATAATTCGAACAAAACACGGAATTATGATCGGCGTTTTTGTTTTTTTCTTCGCTTCTTCGACGGCTCTGAATCACTGCTCGATGATGAACTGCTTGATGAACTACTTGAGCTACTTGATGTACTTGTAGCTGAACTATTGCTACTTGTACTTGAATTAGAATCACTATCACTACTTGAGTTTGAACTACTGCTGTCACTATCACTGCTAGATGAATCTGTATCACTCGAACTGCTTGATGATTCTGATTTATCTTTTCTTGATTTTTTTTTGATTGATTTCTCGGGTTTTTTCGGTTGCCTGCAAAAGTTAGAAAAAATATTTTCTTATTTTTGTGAATATCTCGAAAACGGTTGGGTTTGGGAGAATTTGCCAAGACACCTTTTTTGTGGGGAATTAAATTCTATACAAAAAAGCTCTCTTGACATTTTTGGATAGACCAAGTCGTTCAGAAGATATCCATACATCTTTAAAAGTGCAGTTCTATTGATTAAAAAAAATTGGTGAAAAATTCTTAAACTATTCTGAGAATATCTCGGAAACCGTTGGGCTTAGGAGAATTTACCAAGAGACCTTTTTTGAAGAGCACAAAATTCTCTACAAAAAAGGTTCCTTGCAATTTTTTCGTAAGCCTACTAGTTTCAAAGATATCAATAAAAAAATTAATTTCTCTCATTTTAGGTGGAATATTAAAAAAAAAAAATTCTCAGTCTTACAATTTCCCAGCTTCAATTTCCTTCACTGCTTTCTTTAGCTGCTTCGTCCTCGATGATCTGTGAACATATTTACGCTTCCCCTTGCATTCATAACTCCAGTGGCCCATTTCCAGACACTTTTGGCACCTCATCCCCTGAGGATATGGATTTCTACCGAAAAAAAGCAAAAAAAAACATTTGAAATTTCCTAAAAAAAAATGTTTCCTCAAAATATCAATGAATTAATATTTTTCCCAATGAAATGATGAGAAATCAGTAATTAAAAATAATTAGATAACAAAATTTGTTTACGCAGTCAAAAATTGACGCTAACCTCAAAAAAAATCTAACCTCAATCCCCATTAAAAATTCATTAGTGCAAAAGAAAATAAAATATCGCTATTCCAAGCATCAATAATTACGAAATTAAATAGATCATCAACTCACGGTTTTTTAATTAACTTTAATCCATTTGAACTCATCGTACTTTCACTTAAATTCACTCTTTTATTTTTTAATCATTAAAATTGAAGAAAAATAATAAATTGACCGCTCGATTCGGAATATTCGCACATAACCACGAATTTTTCTTGACATAGAACCGAATCCACTCATCATTTGAATAATTACTTCAGTTTTCTATTTCACCGACCGCTGATTTATCAATTAATTTCTTCCCTAACTTACTAACTAAATGCGTATTTTCAGACGTATTTTCGCTATTCTCTCGGTGTAATGATAAATTACACTATGATACATTTCATAATTTTTGGAATTTTCATTTTCGCATTTTCCCGAATTTTGGTATTTTTCACAAATTCATTTGCACGCTGACTCCATGAATATTCCCTCTATGAATTACGCCATCTAATTTACGTATCCTTCATTCAGTTCACAGATATCTAGAGTGGGAAAAAGGTTTGGTAACTTATCGACAGCCTAGGGAATTCGTTTTTCACGAACAAAATTACTAAAGATTACTAGATGAAGAGTAACCAGACAGTTTTCGTGTTTTTTTCGCAAAAACAGAAACACGGTTTATTTTTATTTATTAATTCTTTGGTTGAAATTGTAATTAATTTTTTTTTATTGAGTTTGGGTTAATGAGTATCGTGATTAAAGATCGCATTACTATCAATTACGTGTGCAGAGAATCTTCAAACACTTGTTTACGTCCGCAATGACGTTCTCTCGCTTTCATCGCCGCGGAAGGCAAATTGTTTAATTTATTAGTGAAAAGATTTTTTAAGTAATTTCAGGGGATTTCATTGGATAAAATGGCGATTGTCCATTCACTCAGCATGGGAGACATTGTTCATCTCAATGTTGGAGGAACTCGGTAAGAATCAATTGTTAATCCACGAAAATAATTGAATTTCAATTTTTTGGAGCAATTTTTAATGAGGAGGTCAGTGTTTTTGGCGATTATCTTGGAATCTATGAGAGATGGGAAAAAAATAGTCGATATCTTTTTTGTAGCCCTGAAAATTCTCTACAAAAAAGGTCCCTTCAAAAATTTATTTATCTCCCTTAGTTTCCGAGATATTTCCAAAAAACTAATTTGTCAATTTTTTAATCGTTCGTATTTGTACATTTTTATTAATTTTTAAAAATTTCTCAGATTTTCAACATCTCGGCAAACACTAACGTGGATACCAGACTCATTTTTCACAGCTCTATTGAGCAACAGAATAGCAAGCCGGCGAGATGAAACTGGAGCTCTATTTATTGACAGAGATCCGAAAATATTTTCAATTATTTTAAATTACTTGAGGACAAGAGACATTGATTTGAAAAACGCTGACATAAGAGCATTAAGACACGAAGCTGAATATTATGGTATAACACCACTGATAAAGAGATTAATACTCTGTGAAGATTTGACACAATCTTCTTGTGGTGATGTTTTGTTTTATGGGTATTTGCCACCCCCAAGTATTCCACTGCAAGAACCAGCTAATGTTCCACCAATACCTGATGTTTCTGTGCATGGCAGAGTTCCTTCATTGCCGGCACGTCCAGATGCTGCACAATCTGCATCAACGAGCGCTGGACCTTCGACAAGTAAAAACAATTCTTGCATTCTTTGTTTTTTAAGTGAATTTATTTCGGTTTTTTCAATTTATCTTGGAAATTATTCGGTTTAGGGAAATTCGCCAAGAAAGCTTTTTTATAGAGAATTTAATTTCCTACAAAAAAGGTTTCTTGATAAATTCTGCTAAACCCAACCGTTTCCGAGATATTTCCAAAGCAAGATGAATTTATTTGTTGAACTCGCATTTCCTGAGAATTTTGCAAACATTATTCTTCAGATATCTCTCAAAAAACTTCGACTAAAAAAAACTTTTCAAAAAAAAAACTCTAATTGAAAAATTTCTCACAAAAATAACTTATATTTCATAAACATAATGAGTAACATCCATTTTATGATTTTTTAATTAATTCTTTTAATGAACATACTTCAAATATCATATATTTTCTCATAAAAATAAATTCTATTTCACAAACATAAATTTTAAGTATTCTTCGCCGGATTTTTTCTTCATAAGTTTTTATTAGTGAATTTTGTTCACATCTGTCAATCTTCCAGGTCAAAACCAAAAGCCCTCGCTGTCAACTCACTCTCGAAATTCCTCTCTGGATTACCGAGTGTCCCAGAGAAACCTTCAACACTCACGTAATCCATCGCTCGATCTTCGGCACGTCCGCAACAGTTCAGCTGACATGAATAAATTATTTAAGAATGAAATAGGCCTCGTCTTCGGTCCTCATCAAGTGTCTGGCTGGGTTGATCCCCTGAGAGTGCAGATAATTAAAGCCCATCACAACTGGATTGTCATCGCTTATGCTCATTTCATCACGTGCTACAGACTGAAGGATTCATCTGGATGGCAACATGCATTTACGAGTCCCCACATCGAGGCTGTCATCGAAAGAATCGCCATTAACGCCAAAATGGGAAGCGGTGCTGATGGAAAAATGGTTGCTATATCGTACGGTTCGCAAGTCAGATTGTGGAGTGTTAACGAGGACGGAATTAAAACCAACATTGGGACATTTAATTTAAATGTCAGGGTCGAGTATTTATTTTTCATTGGCAGCCAGTTAGTGGCTTTATCACAGACTGGGAAAATTGGAGTTTGGCATGCCATGTCACAGCACTGGCAGATCCAGGATGTCGTTTCTATTTCATCGTTTGATACTGCTGGATCATTTTTACTTCTTGGGTGCAACAATGGATCCATCTATTACATTGGTAATTTTTTTTATTTATCATGAATTATCTCGGGAACCGTTGGTTTTAGAGGAAAAATGTCAAGAGAGCTTTTTTGTAGAGAATTTAATTCTCTACAAAAAAGGTTTCTTGACATTTTCCGATAAAAGCACTCGTTTCGGAGATATTTGCAAAAGAAGTTAGAAGAAATTTTTCTTTCAACAGAGTAAAATAGAATTTCCCGTAGCTTCTTTTGGAAATATCTGCGAAACGAGTGGTTTTAGCGAAAAATACCAAGAAACCTTTTTTGTAGAGAATTAAATTATCTACAAAAAAGGTTTCTTGACATTTCTAGATGAAACCACTTATTTCGGAGATAACGCTGATTAAAGATTTTTTTGCCATTTTTTAAAATTCGTTTTCAATGTTTTAAATTTAGATATGCAAAAGTTTCCATTGAGAATGAAGGACAATGATTTATTGGTGACTGAACTGTACAGAGATCCAAATCTCGATCCGATAACCGCAATATCAGTTTACTTGACACCAAAAACAAGTAAGTATTCTAAAAAAATTGATGCAATTATTAAATATCTACTTATTATTATTTTTTGCTACATGAATTTACGTACTGAACAACTGGATAAGTAGCACAAGGCAAGTATGGACTTTCTAAGCTTCCGAAAAAAGAGAATTAACTGATTGTTCCCATGAGCCTAGTTTTTAGTCTATTAAAAAAATTAACAGAATGTTGAACGATTTAAATGAAGATTTGCATAATTTTCCCATTATTCTTATCATTTTGAGCAGGTCTCTGCGGAAACTGGATAGAAATTGCGTATGGTACTAAATCAGGAAGCGTCAGGGTCATAGTTCAGCATCCAGAAACTGTTGGACATGGTCCACAATTGTTCCAGACGTTTACAGTTCATCAGAGCAGTGTAACAAAGGTAAAAAAAAAATTTGATTCATATAAAACTGGGATTATTTCCGAAACGAGTGTATTTAGGGGAATATGTGAAGAAACCTTTTTTGTAGAGAATAAAATTCTCTACAAAAAAGATCTCTTGATAAATCCTCCTAAACCCAACCATTCCCGAGTTATTCAACCTCAAACCAAAAAATTAAAATAAATCAATTTTATCTTCAATCAAAGGTTACACTCTCCGAGAAGTACCTCGTTTCCGTTTGCTCCGAGTACAACCACGTTCGAAGTTGGGCAGTGACGCGCTTCAGAGGGATGATTTCCACCCAACCAGGCTCAACCCCAGAAGCATCATTCAAAATAGTGTCATTGGATTCAATCGACACGTCAATAAGCTACACAGCCGGTAACGACTTCGGACCATTCGGCGAGCAAGATGACGAGCAGGTGTTTGTGCAGAAGGTTGTCCCCGAAACGGATCAACTGTTTGTGCGTTTGGCATCAAATGGTAAACGCGTTTGCGTAATTCAATCGGTTGATGGCAGCGTTATTTCATCATTTTGCGTTCATGAGTGCGAAGGGTCAAGCAGAATGGGCTCAAGGCCACGGAGATTTATCTTTACTGGTCACTCAAATGGTGCTATACAGATGTGGGATCTAACGACCGCCCTCGATCCATCCTACGAGTCCCAGAAAAAATTGAATTTCACTGGCGGCCCAACACCGGAAGAATTGTGGAAGCTCCTGGACCAATGCGATTTGAGCAATAGCCATTGTTCTACTCCCTGCATCAGTCCCTGTCCATCAATAGTATCAAGCGGCCCGAGATTGAAGGCCAGTAACGTTCAATTCCTCAATCAATCGCAACAGAATGATAATTCTGGTAATAGTTAATCGTGGCTTCTCAAACGGTGTGCTGGTTTTCTTTTAATATCTCGAAATCTAGGGGAGATGGGAGAAAAATCGCTAATACCTTTTTTGTAGAGCGGAAAATTCTCTACAAAAAAGCTTTCTTGACTTTTTCTTGTAGGATTACTCCTTTCGAGGATATTCACGAAATAAGTTGAGTTATTGTAAATTTTTGAGGGGAAAATTCAATTTAATCATTTTTAATTGAATAATATTTAATAAAAAATTATGGAAAAATTGTGATTGAAAAATTCAAGTGAGATTAGTTGTATTTCGATGATTAAAAATATTCGCGCTAAATTTTACAATAATTAAACTAATTTTCATCGATTTTTAATTGAAAAAAAGAATAATTTCAGTTAAAAAAAAATTCTTCCTTATTTTCACGATTTTTTACAACAAATTTGACTGTTATCACGATTTCCAAACGCTCATTAATAATTATTCAGCTAATTACAAGTCTTTCTTATGAATTATTTGAGAAAAACGAGTTATTCTCAGCATTTAATGTTTTTTAGATGAAATTTATTATCTAAAAGTAACGAATTGATTAAAAAAAAAAATTTGTTAACATCTGAAGAGTATTTAATAGCTTAAATCGATTAATCTTAAAAAATAAATATTGTGACTGTCTTATTTCTGTGATCTCAATGAAACTAATAAAATTAAATCATTCAACCATTTTATTTATCGTCTAAAAATTTTATTTACAACAAATTATTATTCAATACTCATGTTAATTTTTCTTTTAACACTCTTATCTATTAATTAATGCCCAATTAAATTGGTTGATACAAAATGACATTTTAAAAATTACACAATTTAATTAATTAATTTTATTTGACTTTTTATTCAGTAAAAAACGATAAAACGAAGTGCGTTCATTTTTATTTACATTTTTTTTGAAATATCTCGGAAAATAATGGAGATACGAGAATTTTCATTCAGATAATTTTTTTAGAGAATTTTCCGCTCTACAAAAAAGGTCTGAATGAAAATTTTCGTATCTCCATTATTTTCCGAGATATTTCCCAAAAATGAAGTTAATCTGTATAACAAAATTAAGCTACAACGTTTTACCTCTACTACTGATTCAATAACACAATAAGTACATTCAATTAATTTAGCTATTCAAAGAAACGAGTTAGAGGCACCTATGGTATTTTTTTTAGTATCCAATTTTTTTCAATTTTTCATAACAATAATTTCGTCAAAAAATTTATTTTTAAGTTTTATTAAATTGAGTGATTTTGGTTTTCATAGAATATCTCGTAATCTAAGCGAGATAGAGAGATTTTGGTAATAACCTTTTTTGTAGAGAATTTTCCGCTCTACAAAAAAGGTCTCGACGATTTTCTTCCTCTCTCCCATAGATTCCGAGATATTCGCTGAAAACTGAATTTATTTCGTTTCAATCACTCAATTATATTCAATTAATCAAAACATTTTGATAACTCAACGTCAAGTCACAGCAAAATTCAACCTCACACGATAATTGCTATTTTCAGTCCAATAATATTAAAAATATTTAGCGATATGAAGAAAATTAATGAATTTTTCGTTACAAAAAATTTTTATGCCAGAAGAGATTATTGTTGAACCAATTCGGATTAGTCATTGGCGTCAATAAAAAGCACCAGGCAATTAAACCAATGACGAAGAGACTGAGTAATCCGGCACGTTTCAATGGATCTTTGTATGCAATGACTTCGGAGAGATCTGGAAAGCCCATGTGATTGCAGAATGAGTGAGCAGCGAAGGGTGCAACGAAATGGCCTGAAATTATTTTTAAAAAAATTAGAATTTTGTGAAAAAAATGGGATTAAAAATTCTGAATAATTTTGGAGTATGTATTACCTGTTTTTGCGAACAAAAATGCAGCGTATGCTCCGAATAATGTTGTGTAGGAGAATTGGAAACCTGAGGAATTTAATAAATTGAATTAATAGCACTTAATTCCATTTTTTTTTGGAATATCTCGGCCGATAACGGAGATGCAGAAATTTTTGTAGAGGCCTTTTAAGTAGATGAAAAAAAGAGCTACAAAAAAGGTTCAAAATTTTCTGTATCACTGAAATCACCGAAAAATTTCTATCTCCAATGCTTCCATTCATTTTGACTCATTTTCATTATATGAAACATCGAAAAAATCGAATTTTCCTCAAATAATTTTTTTTTCTATCACAAAATTATTGTTTCATTCAATTTAAAAATAATCTTACATGATATGACAATTGCATGCCTCAAATTCATTCCCATTTTAGTTCTCTCAACAACGTGATGAAAGTGCGCAACACCAAAGAACAATGGACATATAAAAATGGCAGTAGTTGGACTGAAACACTGCAGGAGAAGTGGCAACATGCATGCTCTGAATGTCCATTCCTCGCTCAATGGTGCAACAATTTGATTTCTCCACCATATCAGAGTTTTTGCGCTTCCCAGCCAGTACATTGGTTCTGTAATTAAATAAAAATTCAATTATTTCAGTTTATTGATTTATGAGATTTTTCTGAACATGGTTTTCGTGGAATATCTCAGAAACTAAACGAGGTAGAGAAATTTTCATGAAACCTTTTTTGTAGAGGAGAATAAGAGCTACAAAAAAGGTATTAGTGAAAATTGCTCTATCTCACTTATTTACTGAGATTTAACAAAAAATGAAAATTTTTCATACTGACCACACTGTATATTTTTAAATTTTTAATGGTCAAAATTGTTAATTGGAAGATTATTAACATCAAACATTTGATTAAATTATTCCCTAATTATTGCACGAAATTCAAGCAAAGAATCTGATAATTTGTACATACGTACAGGCATACTGACCAGCGTACAATCGCCAGAATCCATTGAGTCCCTGCATACTGAGCGGTCCCAGGAATAATACCATTGTCAGAAATAACGGGATAAATATTGCTTGAATTAACCCGGACCATCTCAGCCCAAGTAGCTCCCAAATCGTCGCCTATTAAATAATCAACAAAATTTAAAAAATCCTCATTTGAATTTTTTTTAATTAATAAAATTCGGTCGATCCAAGAAATTTTTAATTTTCTTGTTATTCTTTGAATATCTTTGGAACGACTGGACTTAGAAAATTCATCAAGAGACCTTTTTTATAGAGAATTTTATAAGCTACAAAAAAGGTTTCTTGATAAATTCTCCTAAACCCAACGGTTCCCAAGATATTCACGAAATAAGCAAAACGTGATTCCCAACAATTTAAAAAAATTAAGAAAAAAATGGTTTTCTCACCTTTTGGAAGACTCTGCCGTCCATCCCGAAGTACAGAGAGGCTGGTGAGATAATTGTCATGATGAAAACACTGAAGAACCTCTTCTTAATCGTGCTGGGATGTTCTCTGAAACATTATAAAATATTTAATCCAAGGTTAATAACAATTCGACCCATTAAAATCACTGAAAAACTTGTTTTTGCTGTATTTCCTAGATTTTTTGAGGAAAAGGGATCGTGAGGGTGTGTTTTCCGCCTCGAATTTCCCTGGCTTTCCGATGAAACCATTTTCAATTTCCTCCGCCGCTCGCTTTACTTTTCGAAAATCGCGGAATTCATTAAAACTTGAAATAAACGCGGAATTGAGGAAAAATTCACGATTTAATTTTTAACGGATTCAAACTTTCCCGCCATGTCCAGAGAGGTCACCCGGTATCCATTGACGCCGTTGGGATACTCCAGAACTGCTCGAGCAAGCCCCGGAACTCTAAAAACTCCGATAATAAATGATTAAAATTAATTAAAATTCATAATTACCTTGTATGCGGTGAATTCCATACATAGAGACTTGCTACGTATGTAACCGATAATATTAAACATGATAAAATTGCATAAATGCAGTGAAACTTTTCATTTCTATCACTGTCCTCCATTCCAATACCATACTGTACTCAAAATAAAAATAAATGATTTTTTTGATTGGACGAGAGAAAAATTCCTCCATTCATTCAATAACAGTCGTACCAACTTGATGAAAAATTACGAATTCATGGTAGATTTAGAATGAAATCTTTGAATGCTAATAATTATTCGATTGCGTAAATCTCTAATTTTTTTATTAATTTTTGAAGCTTAAAAATGATTTAATTAATGTTTAGAGGTGAAAGGAGATAGATTTAATTTTTCTTGTTCGTTATTTTGTGAATATCTCGGAAACTATTGGGTTTAGGGGGAAATGACAAGAACCCTTTTATGTAGAGCACAAAATTCTCTACAAAAAAGCTCCCTTACTATTTTCCTCTAAGCCCACTCCTATCGAAGATATCCTCAATCAAAGCACAGCCCCAAGAAACCTCAAATAATTCCATTCTTTTCCTTTCACTCAATTCAAAAACCCCGCCCCCAACAATTGGCAGGCCTGCACCCAAAAAAACCCCGTGGTGGGAGAATAAACGAACCCCAAACCAAACGTATCAGCCATCCAGTCGTGCAGTTCTCCTCCTCGCCGTTTGTTCAACGTAAACGAGTGAAAATTCTATCAATGGAGTTGATAATTATTCAAAAAAATTGTACGACTCGGCCCATCGACTCGTTCAATTCCTCAATAAATCTGCCCTCATCAAATTAATTAAATAAAAAATCCAATAATCAAAGTTTCAATCTCAAAATACCTCGATTAAAACTCCGATAAATTGAGCCTGAAAAAGTGCAGTGGCGCCTGCGTGCTTTTTCACTCGTCAAAAAACCCAAAAAAAGAGGAAAAAAAAGAAAGAAAGAATTTTTCTCGACAAAAGAGGGGGTACAAAGAGGAGGGGCGCAGACTCTGGGTGAAGTTTCATCGAGTCTACCCCTCTTTTGACTAGTGTAAAACGCCAAAGCCGAAAAAATAACGAACAATCAAACGAAACGATAGTGACTGGGATAAATCCACCGATTTTAATTCCCTTTTATTCCCAAAAATTTAATATCTTCGTTTGGCTTCGGAGCAGTCGGGGCAAAAGCTACGAGTGCCACCGAGTACTGTCAACGAGAAGATGGCCGCCAGTGTTGGGTGCAAGTGTTCGCCATTGTTTAGTCTTTTAAGTTTTTAAAAAAAGAAATAGAACAACAGGAAAGAAAAAATAATTGTTTAAAGATAAGCAACGGCCGTGGTTTTGTAATTTTTTTTTTCTGTTCTCTTTAGTTTCTTCTTCCGTTAATATTTTCGAGTGCTTTCACGCGGAGTTCATTACGATTACTCATTAGTGTTATTTAATTATTATTTTTGTGGTTAAGAAAAATAATTTTTTGTGAAAATGCCGAGTGCACCGTTCAGCGCATCGAGGAGCTACGTCAGAAGATCGAGGAGAAAGATAACCAACAGAATTCCTCTTCCATCGAGAACATCTTCCGGTGAGTTTTAAAGAAATTGTTTATTTTTTTTTATTGCTTCCTGTTGTCTGGAATTAGTCCTGGACTTTTTTTTGGGATCATCGTCCTTCACCCTTTTCCACATCCGTCCTTTGTCCGTTGACCTACGACCCACGACTCGATTCCGCTTCTCTTTCTCTTTCGAAAGGGTTCAAAGGTTTTTATTCTCCTTTATTCGGAGGAGGAAGTTGTTTTTTCAGGGCATTATGGGCAACTGGGCAACTTGGGGCATTAATTGATTGGAATGTGCTGGTGTGTATGGCCTAAAAACGCCCGATGATGGCGATCATGGCGATCGGTGAAGTCGTGCTCTGTCGGTTAAAATGTTAAACGTCTCGATGCATTAATTTTTTTTTCATTTTCTCCTTCGGTTATTTACGTGAATTTTGACACTAGTTTTTTTTTAGGGTTTTTCTTGGGAAATTGTGGGTTTTTATTTTAGGAAGGTGATGGATCCTTCGGTTTTAATTGAGAGAACGGAAAATTTGAGGCGGAAAACTGTGTAAAACAATTATTTTTGGAGATTTAGTGTTCGAATTTAAAAAATTAATTGTTCCAATTTTTAAGTTTTTTTTTTATTGTCTGAGAGAACTTAATTGCACCAGAGTATTTTCAACCGCAAATTTCAGAAGTTTGCCAACGATTTTCGGAGAGAATGATGCAATAATGATGTTTGCATGAAAATCATTAAAAAAATATTTTTGGGATTTTTTTTCAACTTTGTCAGAAAAAAATTAAAAAAATTAAATTTAATGATTTTTTAAAATTTCACAGCAGAACCATGCGATCTTCTTTGTCCAGCATCAAATCAAATACCACCAGGTGGTGGCGGAGCTGGTGGTGCACGTGGTACATCACCAAGTGTGTCTGGCGTAGCAGCACCATCGCCATCACCAAGTCATTCACACTCATCGCCATACGATTTGAGGCGTAAAAGTCCACCACATCCAGATCCAGCACCTGGTACAAGTTCAGCATTACCACCACAGGGTGGTAGTAGTATTGCTGCTGCACTTGGTTCATTTACTCTGCCAGCACGAAAACGACCAAGGCGAACATGTTCAATGTCAACTGATGGTAATTATTGATAATCACGAGAATTTAATCATTAAATTGGCTGTATCTCCGGAACGCGTGGGTTTACGAGATTTTATCGGGAGACCATTTTTGTAGCTCTTGAAATTCTCTACAAAAAAAGTCTCCTGCTAAAATCCTTTAAACCCCATAGTTTCCGAGATATTCAAGTAATTAATTCAAAAAAACCAACACTCAAATTTTATTGCAATTCTCTTCTCTGAATTACCTCAAAATCTAATGTAGACACAGAAATTTCCATGGATACTATTTTTGTACAGAAAACAAAGAACTAGAAAATTTCCCTATCTCCCCAAGTCCCCAAAAAATTCCCCAAAACCCTCAAAAACCTAAAAATTAAATGAATCAAATAAAATCCACAGGTACAAACACAAACACAGCAGCCCATTATCTCCTCTACGAATTACCAGACGAAGTGCTCCTCACAATCTTCAACTACTTCTTAGAAATTGATTTATGCAGAATGTCCCAAGTATGCAAACGCTTCCAGGCAATAGCAAACGACACAGAATTATGGAAATCCCTCTACCAACAAGTCTACCAATACGATCTGCCTCTCTTCAATCCCTCCCCCTGTAAATTTGAATTTATATCACCAGATGAATCAGATTATTCAAATCCCTGGAAAGAATCATTTCGCCAATTGTACAGAGGCGTTCACGTGCGTCCCGGTTACCAGGATTTAAAATTTAAAGGACGTAATTTACCATATTTCAACACAATCCAAGGTGCGCTTGACTACGTCGACGAGTACAGAAGTAGTTCCTCAACGAGCTCCCAGAATCAATCAACAGCAATCAGTTCCCCAACGAGTTCAACAATACAATGTCAAACCCAAAGTGATAACGACGTACAAACGCAGCACATAATATTCCTGCACGCGGGAACTTACCGCGGAGAATTCCTCGTAATCGATTCAGACGTCGCAATAATCGGATCGTCATCAGGTAATGTCGCAGAGTCCGTCATCCTCGAGCGAGAGAGTGAATCCACAATGATGTTCGTCGAGGGAGCAAAGCGTGCCTATGCTGGCCACTTAACCTTGAAATTTACCCCAGAAGTGACCTCCACAGTACCGCACCACAAGCATTATTGTTTAGAAATCGGTGAAAATTGTTCGCCAACAATCGATCATTGTATAATACGTAGTACGAGTGTCGTCGGTGCTGCGGTTTGTGTTTCCGGCGGTGGTGCTAATCCGATAATAAAAAATTGTGATATATCTGACTGCGAGAACGTTGGATTGTACGTTACTGATTACGCCCAGGGAACCTATGAGGACAATGAAATATCGCGGAACGCATTGGCCGGTATTTGGGTTAAAAATTACGCTAATCCAATAATGCGACGTAATCACATACATCACGGCAGAGACGTTGGTATCTTCACATTCGACAATGGTCTGGGTTACTTCGAGGCTAACGACATACATAATAACCGCATAGCTGGCTTTGAAGTAAAAGCTGGTGCTAATCCTACGGTTGTCCAGTGCGAGATACATCATGGACAGACTGGCGGAATTTACGTTCACGAAAACGGCCTTGGGCAGTTTATTGATAATAAGATACACTCGAATAATTTCGCGGGTGTTTGGATCACTTCTAACTCAAATCCTACAATACGGAGGAACGAGATTTATAATGGACATCAGGGAGGGGTTTATATATTTGGGGAGGGACGGGGATTGATCGAGCACAATAATATTTATGGTAATGCATTAGCTGGTATACAAATTAGGACGAATTCAGATCCAATTGTTAGACACAATAAAATTCATCATGGACAGCATGGTGGTATTTATGTACATGAGAAGGGCCAGGGATTGATTGAGGAGAATGAAGTTTATGCTAATACGTTGGCCGGTGTCTGGATAACAACGGGATCGACGCCGATTCTTAGGAGAAATAGAATACACAGTGGTAAACAAGTTGGTGTTTATTTTTATGACAATGGACATGGAAAATTGGAGGACAATGATATATTTAATCACTTGTATTCGGGCGTTCAAATTAGAACTGGAAGCAATCCGGTTATTAGGGGGAATAAAATTTGGGGAGGACAGAATGGAGGCGTTCTTGTTTACAACAGTGGACTGGGGCTTTTGGAACAAAATGAAATATTTGATAATGCTATGGCCGGCGTTTGGATCAAAACTGATAGCAATCCGACGCTTAAGAGGAACAAAATTTTTGATGGCAGAGATGGCGGCATTTGTATATTCAATGGGGGAAAGGGGGTGCTTGAGGAGAATGACATTTTCAGGAATGCACAGGCTGGGGTTTTGATATCGACGCAGAGCTATCCTGTTTTGAGGAGGAACAGGATATTTGATGGACTCGCCGCGGGAGTGGAGATCACTAATAATGCTACTGCTACTTTGGAATTTAATCAGATTTTTAATAATAGATTCGGGGGACTCTGCTTGGCTACTGGAGTTAAGCCGACGTCGAGAGGTAATTTTTCAAGGTTTTTTTATTTAATTTGGAGGATTTATGGAGGAGGTGATTAAGAATAGGGGGGAGGTTGATTGATAATTGAAGAATTTGAAAAAGGTTGACTTTTTGGAATATTTTTAAAAATTTATCTTGGGGATTGAAAGATTTTGAACAAAAAAATAATTATTAAATAATAAGTGGAATATATGAAGAATTGAAATATTGAAAAATAATCGCGAATTTTTTGTTTTTCGAGAAATTTAAAAGGTATTTTGAGAATTTGGATTTTTTCAAAATTAATTTCTTTTCATTTTTTCAAAATTTGGATTTTTTTTAAAACACTTTTCTTTAAAGAAATTCTCGTGAAATATTTCTAGTTAATGGTTTTGTTAATTGAAAAATTTCGAATTTTTTCATTTTCACATCGAGTTATATTTGAAATTATTCAGAAAGACAAAATTTGCAAAATGTGAAAAATTGATATTTTAAGGAAATTTTGAAAGATAATCACAAATTTGTGTTTTTTAAACAAATATGTTCAAAAAACCGATCATAAATAGAAATTCTCTGAAAATAATTAAACCCAATTAATTTAACAATTAAATTAATTGTTTCAGATAATAAAATATTCCAAAATCAAGATGCTGTAGAAAAAGCAGTGGAGAATGGCCAATGCCTGTACAAAATATCCTCGTACACGTCTTTCCCTATGCACGATTTTTATCGCTGTCAAACATGCAACACAACTGATAGAAATGCAATATGTGTTAATTGTATAAGGACGTGTCATGCTGGACACGATGTCGAGTTCATTAGGCACGACAGGTAATTTAACAGCAATTCAACTGAATAATTAAATCAATCTTGATTGAAAAAAATAAGATAAAAATTCTCAATGATAACTCAAAGAACACCAATTTTTCTCAGTAATTTCCGTGAACATCTCTCGAATGAGAAAAGTTGGGGGAAAGGTCAATGACCTTACGCAGAGTTGGAAAAATTTCTGATTCGAAATAATAGAAAAATCTTGCGCTCTCAATAAATTCGTGGATTAAATTTTTTCAATTTTTTTTTATTGAAATTTTTGGATTTTAATTTTTGTTTTGCATTTCATTCGAAATTTTGCGCTGGAAAATTATAAATTTTTAACGAAACTACGAAAATCCACTGGATTTGGTGAAAAATTCTCTATCTCCCATAGTTTTTGAGATATTCCCAAAAAACTGGAAAATAAATTGAAATAAAAAAAAAACATGAAATTGGCGAATTTTCGCTACTAATTTCATGATTATTGGAATTCCATGGTGTAGGTGGTTGGAATAATTGATGTTGCTGCGGAACGTTGATTAATTCGGTTTTTTCATTCCTTCCAAAATTCCATGATGCCAAAAAACGTAATTTTTCAGGAATAAAACTAAATTCATTGATTATTGATTTACTTGCAGATTCTTCTGTGACTGCGGTGCTGGAACATTGAGCAACCAGTGCCAACTCCAGGGTGAGCCAACTCAGGACACTGACACACTTTATGACAGTGCAGCGCCAATGGAGTCGCACACACTCATGGTCAACTAGGAATTAACTTAAATCAGTAAAGAAAAATAACGAAATAAAAAATAATATTAATCTCGAAAAAATCACAATCAAACATTAAACTAACGGAGTCGTATTCACCCCTCCCTTCTCGTTAATTGCAAATTAAAATTGCAATTTTAACCAATTCTGCTTTTAACTCGAAGTAACATTGATAAATACATTTAACCTATTCGTTATGAAAATAAAAGAAAACGTAATTATCATTATTTTATTAAAGTTCGATAGTTTCATTTGTTAATTAATTTCATTAGTTTTTCATCATCACATGAGCATTAATTTACGTCTAAGAAAATCACTTGCCCCCATCTCAAACGACTAAATAAAAGCCATTTTAAAAATTCGAGGGATTGTTTCTTTTTTTTTAATAAAAAAATCATTCAAAAAATTTGAATTTTTCGGGAACGAAATTCGTGGATTTTCGAATTTTTCATAATTTCATCTGAAAGAGCGGAAAAAATTAGGCGGAAAATGATATAAGAATGTCTGCGCCAGATCAATAGTTTCTGAAATAATTAAAAAAACAAAAATGGCTAATTAATTTTTTTTTTAATTATCTCGTAAACTATTGGTCGGGCGCAGACGTTCTTAAATCATTTTCCGTCTCATTTTTTCCGTTCTTCCCACTGAAAGGATAAAATTTCAAAAAATCTTTCAACTTTTCTCCGCCAATTTTTTTTTTCGAATAAAATCTACATTTCTCATTTTTCTCCATTCCCAAATTATTAAAAAAATCCCGATTTTTTTGTCGACTTCGGGCTCAACAATCTTGTGAACAAAACAAATCAAAAAATCCACGACATTTAATAAAAAAATGAAAAGGGAATGAATTAAATAAAATACACTGCCAAAAAGTGTAACAAAAAAAGAACAAATAAATAGAAAAAAAAAAAGAACTGAAGGAATTATTTATCAGGCATTGTTGTCTGTTATCAATCATTTTGCAATATTTAATTCATCAAAAGTTATTAATTAAACAATTAAATGCGTGACACCCTCGATTATGAAGTTCTTTATGAAAAATAATGTTTGCTTTTTCGTGAAAAAAAATTGTGATGGTCCTAAACTGCCCAAGGGCGAAGTGCATAATAAGACAGAATAATTTAATTATAAAAAAATTAAAATTAAAAAAAAAACAAACATTTTTTTAGAATTAAACTAAACTGTACACACGAATGTAAAAGCGGTGTATTACCAGTGAATTTAATTGATTTTGCACAACTGAAAATTTCAATTGCGAGAAATTTTTGAAATTGCAGAAATAAATTTTAAAAAAATCGCATTGAAATCGATAAATCGATGAATTAATTATAAAAAAAAATGTAATCTCGAGTTTCTAAAGTAATTCAATTTTTTTACCATAATTAATTTAGCGATAATGTAAATTTATAATTGAAAAAAAAAATCTCCATGGGATTTTTTTTTTTAATTGAAATAATTGAAGTGTTAATTAATTAAATGAAACAAGAAATGAAAAAACCCACGAAAATAATTAATTGCATTAAAATTAAAATGAAATAATTCACAATTGCGCCTAGTAGAATTATTAATTAGGCTGCAATTTTACAATCTAAAGAAAATTAATTAAGTAGTTAAAAGAAAGAAAAAGTTTTTTTTTTCTAGTAATTATCTTTTTGTATATCCTCGTGAAATAATTGACGAGGAGAATTGTAATCCAATGATATAAATCGTGTCATACTTTTATTTAAATGAAGAAGATGAGAAAAAAAAAGGAAGAAAAAAGAAATGTTAATATTTTCCGATTGAAAATAAACATTAAACGTAATTAAAAATATCATGAAAAGAAATTTTCAAAGGAAACCGTAATTTCCGTTGAATTTGTATTATAAAAAAAAAGGAGAAAATATCTATTTTTTCTTTTTTATCATTAACAAAAAATTCACTACATTGTCATGCAAAAATTTTTTTTTCTCTGCATATTATATTTTTTTAATTTCCATTTCATTATCATCGGTAGTTGAAAATGTATGACGCAATTAGTGTAAAATCGACGATTAATTATAAAAAAATTTAAGATACTGACGTCTTCATTAAATTTAAATAATTTTTTTAATTTTTTTTTCTTTCTCGTTTTACAGAATTCTTTCTAATTTCTTTCTTTCTCTGTCGTTATTTGTGTAATTGTTCAACGTCAAAAAAACGACATTGTCGACGTTCTGCAGCTGTTTATTATTAATGTGTAATAAAGAAATTGTGACATTAATTGTTCAGATTATTGTTATTATTTTTTTTTGTTTTCATCTAGTTTTAGTAGTGATAAGATGATTTTTTTGGGTTTTTGGGGAATATCTAGGGAACTATGGGAGATAGGGGCTCTTTCACTAAGACCTTTTTTGTAGAGGAGATCGAGATCTACAAAAAAAGTTTTGGTGAAAAATCCTCTATCTCTCATAGTTTTTGAGATATTTCGAAAAAACTGAAAAATCAATGAAAATGAAAAAAATCGAGGTATGAAATTAGCTAATTTTTGCTACTAATTTCATAATTATTGGACTTCCATGGTGTAGGTGGGTGGAATAGTTGATGTTGCTGCAGGACGTTGATTCGATGTGGTTTTTTCATTATTATCATTATTATTATTATTTTTAATGGCACGTGATGAAAGGAGATGAATATAAAAATTGTTATTTTTGCGAACATCTCGAAAACTATTGGGTTTAGAGGAAAATCTTAAGAAACCTTTTTTGTAGGAAATTGAATTCTCTACAAAAAAGGTTTCTTGACATTTTTCCTGAAGTCATTCCCTTCGGAGATATTCTGAAAAAACGACAAAATTAAATTATGATGAAAGAAAAACAGTTTCTTTTTTCATTATTTTGTAAATATTTCAGAAGCCATTGGGTTTAGGTGAATTTATCGGGATCCATTTTTTGTACGAAGTTTTATGGTCCACAAAAAAGGTCTAACGTTTTCCCTTAAACCCACTCCGAATATATTCTGAAGAAACCATAAAATGAATTTATATGAATAATGAAAGAAAAACAATTTTTCGTTTGAATGATTTTCTCAATATCTCGGAAAATATTGGGTTTAGGAAAAAATGTCAAGAGACCTTTTTTGTAGGAAACTAAATTTTCTACAAAAAATGTCTCCTGACATTTTCTCCTAAAGCCAACAGTTTCCGAGATATTTACGATAATAATGAAATTTTTATTTTTCATCAATTTTCATCACTGAATTATAAATGTTTGTTCTCGAATTTGTTAAACGTGTTTAGTTTTTAAAATAATTTTAATGTTTTCAATGAAGAAAAGATTATTTTATCTCGTGAAATAAGGATTTCAGTGGTATTTTATTTTCATTTTAAATGAGTGCGGGGAAAAAGCGTAAAGTAATGAGAAAAGGTTTTATTGAATTGCTTGGGAAAATTTCCGATGAGAAAACACTATAAACAAACTCATTTTGTGGCACTTGAGCTTCCATGAAAAAAAAGGTAATTTCCAGAAAAAGAAATTTGTTTTCCATTGATCTGGAAATGTAATGAAGTAGAAGAATTTTTTTTTTATTATGTTTACAGACGGAAATTTCCACTCTAATGTAATTGATTTTGCTTCGATAGTTTTTTTTACGAAGAAATCTCATTATTCACGTTATTTTTTTTCCTCGAAAAATTCCACTAATTCACTTATTAAACTGAAATAATTTTTCTTTTCTCCAGGACCTCGTAATTCCGATAATTTAATCGCACGAAATGAAAAAAAAAATCGGATAATGAAATTTATGTATTTGAATTTAATGAAACAATTAAGACTGTAACAATTTAATAGTATTCACGAAAAAATATTACGGCATTATAAATTCTTTTTCTTTCGGAAAAAATGACTCTGTTCAATGCGTCATACGTCGCACCCTCGACTCCCATCAATCATTTTCAAATAAAAATTCATTAGTTTAAACTACTTGCCATTTTGCAGTAAAATAAAAAAAAATTATTTTTGAGTTGAAAAAAATTCTGAATTTTTGTAAATTTTGAAAATTTCATTGTATAGCCATGAAAATTTGAGCTGGAAAATGCTATAATTAAGTTGATTTTAATTAATTATTGAAGGAGATAATTAAAAAACGGAAAATCGGTGACAAAATTATTTTTTTTCATATTTCAGAAGCTATTGGTCCAAATTCAATTGCTCTATACCATTTTCCGCCTCATTTTCTCCTGGCTTTTCATTGGAATCATCGAAATTTTGATCCAAGAATTTAAAACTCGGAAATAATTTTTTTTAAGACTGCAATGTATTGTTGCCATAATTTCTAAAGAAAAATTTCATTAATTGTCTAAGAAAAAAAATTCCATCCCCTCCCTCTCCCCACTATGACTAGAGTAGAGAGGTAGTATTGATTGATAAGTAAATAAGGCATTGAGCATCACACACTCACACACACATACACGCTGACAATTTTTTTTCCTATTTTTCGTTCTTTTTGTGTTGAAAAAAATACGAAAAAAAATGAAAAAAAATGAGAGAAAAAAAATAAGAATTTTTATGAATTCAATTGTATTTTGTAAATAATCGATTTGTTCCATTGCACCTGTACCCTCGACATTAAATCCTCCCACTCGCTCTTCAATTGAGAATTAAAAAACGTTAAATTAAAATTAAGAGAAAACAAAAAAATTAAAATTAAATAAATTAAACAA
>JABSMS010038294.1:0-24634 GCA_018902275.1 Aleiodes sp. PSUC_FEM 10030003
TAATTTTTTTCTTTTAATTTTATTTCTTGCCACTATCTTGAAATTTATGGGACTTTCAGTAATAGTCAAAGTAACTCAATAATCAAGTAAGTAAGTCAATAATCAAATGTTTCCTCTCGATGAACGCGAAATAATTTCTTTATTAAAATTCACGTTGTATAATTTTAATTGCAATATATTTACTATCGATTTCTTCGTAACGCAATACCAAACTCCAATGATTCGACCTTGGGATTCTCGCTGATCGATACAGTGTCAAGCGATAACCCATATCCCATTCATTGACTCGTGTAAATCGCGAATACAAAATCATCAAAATTTTCCTGATATAAATCCCGACTATTTTTCTACCATCGACTAATAAAATCCGAATATTAATCTGCACTTACTCCAGTAACTGCCAAAACGTGGGACACCATTCTCCCTCGATTGGAAGTGAAGAGACTCATAAAGAAATTTCACAACTGCATTAACACTTTTCCCATTAAACCCAATCAATAAATCAACAAAAAAACAATCACACACAGTCACAATTTCAAATGTTTAATTCCATAAATTTCACTGATTAATCTTCACTGATGAATAAAATAAAGAATCTACATCTTCACTGACGACCAAATTTTTATCCAGTAATCTTCATAATCTGCAACAAAAAAACGAAAGAGTTACGATAAATAAAAATAAAAGAAATTGAGAATAAAACATCCAAAAGATTAATCATTAGATGAATAATTTAGTGTCTACCGTAGTCTCCACGAGTTACTATAATAAAACGTAAAAGTTTAGAAGACGAAGTAAGAATGAGAAGTAAGCGACAGCTGAACACTTATAGTTTAGCTGGAGCATTTAGCGCCACAAATATATATAGTTGTATCATTTGCTTGTATCTCTTGTATTTTCTCCCTCACGGGAGTCATTCGACGCTTCCGCCGGCCTACCGATACAAGAGTCTCCCGAAAGACTCGTCGTAAATTAAAAAAAATTATCCCAGTACAATATCCTGTTCCTGGATGAATTAACAATCAACATAAATTATTTGAAGAATTTTATTTAATTTTTTTTCCTGCATTTTCGAATAATCTTCATTAGTTTTTTCGTTATTTCCGAAATGATATAACAGTCGGTTTTTGTGGGTCACGTTGACCGATTTGCTGCTCGTAAATCTTCATTTAAATGCGCGTATTCAGACAGGATCGTTTTTCAAAAGTAATACCACCGGTGGGGCCTTCTGCATTGCTCTCTCTGTCACCGTCGGAAAGTCAAGTTACCAGTTGTGGAAAACACAAATTCGGATTAAAATCAATGTGTGTTTAAATGTCAACGTAATTGTTCGTTTCAAGTGTTGAGATTAATTTTATTTCATGGATTTAAGCTGAATTATTAACGTTTTAATTCATAATTTTTATGAATATTTCAATGTCTCATTGAATTTATTGACTGATTGAAGAATTCATTAGTTTAGAGGAGTTTTCTTCAATTAACAAAAAACTGAAAACGAATCAAAATTAAATCATCTCGCTTTCTCAACATCAATACCAAAAGTAAATAATTTTATAACTTTATTTGTAAACAATTAAATTTGCCTTTGAAAATTACAAAAGGAAAACAATAAATGATAATTTCATTGAATTTATCAAGTAACTCATTACACTTTCATTCTTGTGGCAATAAAATTGATAATGATGTTTACATGTTTACAAAATAATTTGCATGCTATCGTTATTCTTGTCTCTCTCATTCTCTCTTTCTAGGGCGAAAGAGAGATACTGAATTCCAAAATGTTTGAGGGAGATTTTACCGCGGATTTCGTATTAATTTCGGTGAAAACGCTAAACACACGGAAGTTTGTGAACGTTTTTCATATTTGTTCAAACTGATTTATCAATTTCAATGGGAACATAATTTTATTTACATTATTTAATCACCTCGTGTAAATTGATGATCCAGGCGAAATTCCGTACACAATTTTTTTTTTCTTTAAATTTTCACACAACACTTTGCCGCATTCTTGAAGGACACTAACCAATCGATAGTTTCGAGATTTTCCTTTGTTATTTTTTTGATTCCTCTTTAGTTTCTCTGACACAACACACGGTACTGCAAACCGACTAGCAACGTAACTGAGTGGCAAGTGAGGCAGATCCGGTTGTAACGCGTCATCAACGAACGATCGTGTGGATGAAGAGAGAACGCAATGGAGGCGGAGTCAGAGTTTGTTAAGCGGTAGATTTTAATACCGCCCTCCGTGTTTTAGGCGCAGCAATATTTCGTATAAAAAGGGTTACTACCTCATTGGTTGATTTTTTTGAGATTTCCGTTATTTACTGTGAATTCGTGAAACGGTTTTGTTTGAAAGAAAATTCGCAGGTGAATAGTGAATTTTTTTTTGTGGATCAAAAGCGAGAAAATCAAATTCTTCTTGGGTTTTATGGATAAATTGGGGATTTTATTTTTTATTGAGGTAATTACGTGGTTTTATTGTCTTGGATTGATGAAATTCGAAGAAGCACGTGTTATTCAATTGTTCGCTCAATTTCTTTTTCTGTGTCCCTCACCCAAATTACGTAATTAGAATGCTTACGTTGCGATTTAAAAAAATTTCTTTGGAAATAAAACTGATTATTCAATAATTCTCAGTTTAAATAAAATTAATTTGGGTCACGGAACACGTCGAGGGATGTTTTGAGTCAGCCAATCGCTGACGATGCACATTACGTCAGTGGTGAACTCAATTTTGTTAATTAACGGATTAATATGTCGGTCGTTTAATTATTTATTGATTTATTCTCGAATTAATTTTGCTTGATGAAAATTGTTTGAATATGAAATAATAATTAGTTTATTCACTAGAAAATTGGAGATTGGGATGTGAAAAAAATCGGAAAGTCTCGAACACATTGGCGGACTAATACAAATTTTTTTATGGGAATATTCATTCACGGATTTTTAATGAAAAAATAGAAAAATCGAGGTAATGTTAGAGCAGGTCGCCATGAATGGGCGTTATTGTATGCTCTTTCTCAAACGCCCATTGGTGGAGTGAAATAACGGCGCGGAAATACCTCAGCCAATCCAATTCAACTCACTACACTCGAGAGAAATCTCTGCTGCATTTACTGCATCAATGCGCGTAATTCTTTCAGCGAAAATTTCAGGAAAAAAATCGTAAAATTGAGGCAGAATCATTGATTTTTGCAGTCAGAAATAGAGTAGTGTAATATTTGTACAAAATCCTTGACCCGCAATTGATTTGGATGATGAATAAATTTTTTTTTCATAGAAAAATCGATTCTTTGACGAAGTGGTGCAAAATGAATAAATCACTTCAATTTCGTCCTCAGTTTTCATGAAATATTTCTAGAAATAATTGAGATACAGAAATTTCCGTGAAAATGTTATCCAAAGAAAAAAAAGTTTTCACAAAAAAAATCCATCTCCATTATTTCCGGAGATATTTTCCAAAAAATTATTAATTAAAAGGAAAACGAAGTATCTAGATTTTATTCTTCCGTGATATTTTGTTGAATATCTCCGAAACAAAGCGAGATACAAAAAAATTTGTTGAAACCTTTTTTGTAGAGCAGAAAAAGACCTACAAAAAAGGTCTCTTCGGAAAACTTCTATCTCCATTACTTTTCGAGATATTTCAATCATAACAAATAATTCGAAACAATAATTACTCCAGCCTCAAATCGATTCTCCATTGAAAAAACAAGTTACTTAATTATATCAATGAATTTTCATAATCGAGGGCACTGTTTGGTGAACAAAGAGTGTAAAAAAATTGAGGGCTCACGGTTGAAAAAGAAATCATGACAAATGAGCAATAAATTCCGTGACTCATTGAAACGAGATGACAGACTAGTTTATTCAGTTGATGTCTCACTCACATTTGACTCAGTGCATGGGTTTCACATTACATCTCAAGAACTATTTCATTTTTCTCCCTTCAAATCGATATTTAGATCGTTAAATGACACTCCTTGTTCTTCACTAAAATAACCAAATAAAAATTGTATCTCCAATAATTTACGGATTATCGGTGGAACACCAAAGAAGAACCAACCGCCGAGATTAAATCGTGTAAACACTGCGAAACCTTTTCGAAGAAAGAAGGGAATGGAAGAGGGAGAAAGAAAAAAAGAGATCTGTTCATAACAAAGGATTTTAGGGTTCGTGTCGCAAGCAAACAGGATACGGAAAGCCGAATGAAAAAAGAGGAAAAAAATTTTCTCGCATCAACTAACTGCAATTGTTTATTGAAAAATAATATTCTTTAATCGAACTCCAAGCGTTTGATACACATTCGCCAATATGTTTTTAAAATTGTTAACTTAGCGAACGGCTGATGTTGTACAACATAACGGTCTATTGTTTGTTCCTGGGCACAATGGTGTACCGTGTTTGGGATAAAGTTTGCAGTTTGTTTAACCAGTGGCGATTGTTTCTATCCCATTGTTTTAACCCATAATCGTTTGACATTATTGTTGAATGATTCGTGTTCTACGATTACGGATTAAGCCTTTTTTTTCGTTTCAATCGTTTGCCATTTGTGGTAATTAAATAATTCATTGGTGCAAGTGGTGCGGTGAAATGAGTGCGAGTTTTATTTAGTGTTTTTTGGAAATATCTCAGTAAATAATGGAGATAGAAGATTTTTTCTCGGAACCTTTTTTGTTGGCCTTGAAATTCTCTACAAAAAAGGTATCTACGAAAAATTTTGTATCTCGCTTAGTTTTCGAGATATTTCGCAATCATTGGAAAATAGAATGAAATGAACATTTTTCTTTTCTTGTTCTTTTTAATGAATTCCATTAATTCAATTAAATTTGCGCAATTTTCTGTCTTTCCTTCAATGAAAACCTTTATAAATTTCCATTGAAAAGTATTTTTTTATTCATCGGATGAGGGAATTCATGAAATTCGTGAATAAATTGAAAAATAAGGGATTTTAATACTTTTCAGTCGATAAAGAAACAATCAGTTTCTCCTTGAAGTCCACTGAGTGCCATCTAACGTGTAAATTCATCATCATCGGGTGCCGGGTCGTAATGAATTTCGTAACCTAGGAAAACTTGAAGTCAGACTTTAGTGTGAAGGAAAATTAACTGGTGTATCAAAAAAAATTGGTAAATTTATTGAAATAACATAATGGATGATGACAGTGAACAAGACAGTGTAATAGAAGAGGATTATTACGCTTTTTTAAATGTCTCGAAGAATGTAAGTTAATTATGTATAAATTAATCTCTATTATCTGAACTCCCAAAAATTGGAGCGTCCAGTTACTTTATTTTCCACGTGATTTTCGATCTGATGCTGATGTAATTTACATTGTTATTCAAATAAATACTGTTAATTGATATTAAATTGATTTCATGCAATTTGCATGAATTAATCAATCAATTAATTAACACGTGATTGACTTGCTCCATTTTCCAATTTAATAATGAGGCATGCCAAAGAATAGACCATTAAAAAAATTCAGTAACAAGACAAATAAATTTTGAGTTTACTTCATTTTTAAAAATATCTCGAAATGTATTGAAGATACAAAACTTTCTGTGAATACTTTTTTTAGACTTTTTTTCGATATCTCAAAAAAAAACCAAAAGAAGAAAGTGCAGAATGAATTCGAATGATTTTTCCTTTTTTCCGAACTGAATTACCAATTTAAAACTAATGAATTTGTTCATTAATTGAAGGCAACTCCAGAAGAAATTCATCAGGCCTTTCGAAGGCACAGTAGACTCTACCATCCAGACAAGCACACTGATCCAGCGCTCAAAAAGAAGGCTGAGATACTATTCAGTCGTACAAACAAAGCATACGAAGGTAAATAATAAAAAATGAAATAAATTACAGAAAAATTGAAAAAATTATTTTTCCAATTTCAGTTCTCAAGGATCCACATCAAAGAGCAATTTATGATTCCCTCGGTGTCAAAGGCCTCGAGACAAAGGGCTGGGAAATTGTCCAAAGAACCCAAACACCCCAAGAAATACGCGAAGAGTATGAAAGAATAGCGCGTGAAAGAGAACAAAAAAAATTAGAACAACGTACAAATCCAACTGGTAATATAACAGTTCACATAAATGCAACTGATGTTTTTAATAAATACGACGATGATTATGAGAGCGATGGATTATTTGGTGGTATTGAAATCAGTGGGATGACATTTGAACAATCCATTGAAGCACCATTGACACTACGTGATAATTTAATACTTTATGGACAATTGGATACGCAGAATGGCGTTGGAGTTGGGACGATTAATATTGCTGGTAGAAGAGCACTCTCAGCTAAAAATTATGTTGAGTTAGATATTGGCGCCGGTAATGGTCCAGTCGTTACGCTCAAGGGCTATCAATCATTGACGGAGAGATTATTTATTAATGGCGGAGTTTCACTGCAATTTACACCGGAGGAGGCTAGATCGGGTTTAGTGTCGACACTTGGTATGCAATTGGACAAACAGACTGTTGGTTACTTAACTTACAAGAGCGGATTGCATGGTGCAATGTCAACTAGAGTTGTTCGAAACACTGAGAGATCATTTTGTTCGTTTACAATTCAATTTGGTTATCTTAATTCTTATGCTAGTCTCAACTATACGTACAAAATGCCAGAGAAGAAGATGAAACTACGTGGAACACTTAGGTATGTGATTTTTTCGTTAAATTAATAAAGCAATGAAGCAATTCGTGGATCTCGGAGGTTCAGAAATTCGCGTTTCTGGAGTTTTTTTTTTCTAAAAAATTCAATTCTGTGTCAACAAATGTCTCATAAATTTCTTTCAATTCATTAGTTTCAGAGATATTCAAGAATTTTCCGAATGGAATTTTTACGAAACTGAAGTTGATAAAATTCAATGGATTATGTTTATAATATCATAAATGAAATTCACTTTCCACTACTCAAAAAATTCCCGAATTCATTCACCATTTTTTACGGAGATATGAATATTTACCCATTTCCCATTAAACCATGTAATTTCAATTAACTTCCTTCGTTAATTGTCAATAATAATTTCTAAATCCCCTAAAAAGTTGACTCATCTTTAAAAAATGACAATAAAAAGAATCCATTGGGTTGTTATGAATTTTTCCAAATTGCTTTTACCATTTATTCAACATCCTCAATTTTTTAAAATTGAAATAATTACTTTTTTTTAGAGTTGGCACATCAGGATACTTTGTTGAATACGGAGCCGAGAAAAGAGTATCAAAACACAGTTCACTATCAGCAGCAGTACGCGTTGGTCTACCATCTGGTGTTAGCCTGAGGATAAAATTAATTCGTGCATCACAAACTTATGCATTTCCAATACATTTGTGTGAAGAAGTACTGCCAGCTCCAGTATTTTATGCAACAGTAGCACCACTACTAACTTGGACAATTGTTAAAAAACTCATCGTCGATCCAGTTGTCAAGGAGCAGAGAGAGAAGGAGAGAGAGAAGCAGAGAATTTTGAATAGAACGAGGATGATGGAGAAACAGAGAGAAGCTAAGGCTGCTGTTGATCTCATGATGGCAACATTCAGTAGAATTAGAGCTGAGGAGGAGGCTAAAGGGGGTCTTGTTATCACGAAAGCACTTTATGGAAGATTTGTTTATCCTGATAGGGGAAATAAAGAGGAAGAGATCGGTAGTGATTCTAAGGATGATGTTATTGATGTTACTGTACCATTGCAGTGTCTTGTTGTTAATTCAAGGCTGGTCCTTCATGAAGTGTCGAAGGTAATTTAATAATTGTTTGTCACTTCCGGTATTACGTCGAAGAATCCTGAATAAAATATCTCAGTAATTTTGGTTCTTGTGAGAATATATTTAACAAAAATATTTTCACTAGAAATCTCGGTTTTTTAATTTTTTAATAGATTATTCTCATCTTCCATTCACATTATTACTTTCGTCTGTCTTGAATTTGATTGTTCATTTTGAATATTCAGTATGAAATTTATTTTCAAATACTTAAATATTTCTTTTATTTGATACAGTAGATTGAAAGGCGAATTTATTCAAGTTATTAATCATTTCGTTGGAACGAAGTTTTGTGACTTATTCTTCTCTACTACTTTCGGTATTAGGTCAAAAAATCCTAAATAAAATATCTCAGTAATTTTTCAGAAAAATATTTTCGTATTTCTGATTTTTCAAATCTATTTTCATCTATTTCAAAAAGTCGATAAGAAATTTATTTTTAATTTACTCAATTTTGTTCGATACAATAGATTCTTCATTTTGTAAAGAATTTTTTGTTTCTGCATTTTTTTTCACTACTTAATTAATTATTTTTTTCAGAGTGAACTACCTGGTTTCTATGATCCCTGTTTCGGTGAGGATAAACAATTATTGCTGCAGTATCTTTTTCACAGGCAGACACACGAATGTCTCGTTAAAGAACACGAACCACTGAGGATACCTGTACAATGTATGTAAACATTAATACTGCATTCAATTAATTAATTATGATTATCTACTTTAAATTTTCATCCGAATAAATTTCACAAAATGTTTCAAATAGTGAATCCTATTGTTTCAGCCCATCGTGTGAATACAACATGACAAAAACGTCAATCAACGAGAGCAAAGCAGTTTAAATAATGCTTTTCAAAATAATTCAATTGAATTTAATGAATTACGAATTTTGTGCAAATTATTTTCTCTGGGGAACGATATTAAATATTGTTCAAATATTAAATCTTTATTTTATCAAATTACTTTCTACTGTGTTACGAAGAAAAATTGGAACACCTTAGTATTTTCTTTAAATTCAGAGATACTTAATTTGAATACATAAGTATTCTAGTGATGGACAAGAGTTGATTGTTGTATTTTTTTTTAAATAATGAGTTCAAGAATATTGTTGAATCGCCGAAGATTTTTTGCTTCAGTAATAGATCTAGCTGTCTAAATCTAATGATGGAGAAAAATCACTCAAATTGATAGAGAAATTGAAAATTCTCACTTGTAGATAAAGTTAATTATAAAAAATATTGAAAAGTTGATTAATTAACATTAGAAATTAATATTTTATCTAATTGAACAATTAAAGTATACAATGGATGCATAATACATTTATTAATTAGTCAATGTCTTGTCCAAGTATCATCAAGGATCTATGCTCATTAAATCACTTGAATTAATTGCTAAAATTGAATTCTTCGACAAATGCTTATGGAAAACACTGAGTTCAGCATCCTTTGAATCAATTTTATCCAACGGTGTCCACGAATTGTCATGCTCCAGTCTGTAGGTACCTCTGAATAATTGTGAAGGTCCTGTACTGCCCCATTCCTTCGAAAAACAAATTAATGGTGTTCAATAAATAATCAAATGAATTTAAAAATTATTTTTGATGTCGATTTTTAAAAAAAAAGTCATTAATTTTTTTCAGTGGTTTCTGATATTTCTTTTCATACCTCGGGACTCAGCATGGAGAAATAAGTTTGTCCCGATGGTTTTTCGTATAAATGATAAATTTGTCCAGGTTGTTTAATAAAATTACAAGCCGCATGATGTAACATGTGGTGCTCTTTGGCTTCTGATAAAACTTTTTGTGCCTGCATCTGCAAAAATCTCATCTGTTCCGCTATCACGTGGAGCTTATTTTGAGCATTGGCTTTTATGTAATTGTCGGCCTGGAAAAATAATAAAAATTTATTCGCCCAAAGAAACAATAAATTAGAAAGAAACGACATGTTAATTTTACTTTGAAATCGGGGGTTCCGGAATATCTTGGGAACTAAGCGAGATAGAGAAATTTTCGGAGAGAACTACTTGATAGCTCTCATTTTTTTCTATAAAAAAGGTTCTCACCAAAATTTTTCCATCTCCTTTATTTTACGAGATATTTCAGGAAAACTAATTATGAACGAAAAGTACTCATCTCGTTGTTTCGAAATATCTCAAAATCCGCTGCAGATAGAAATTTTTTCATGAAACGTTTTTTGTAGAGGAAAGTAAGAGCTACAACAAAGATCTCTACGAAAATTCTTCTATCTCGCTTAGATCCCGAGATATTTAAAAAAAACGGATTTTTTAACGTTATTGCTGGTTTAACGTAGGAATTTTACCTTTGAAATCTCCATTGCTAATTGTACTAAATCTTGAGTTGATGATTTTGTTGTTCTGTAGGGATTAACGAGTTCGACACCTCCAGGTGATTGGCTGTGTTCAACCAGTGCCACTAAAATTGATAATCATCTCAAACTCATCACCAAAATTCAGTGATTAATTAAAAATAAATTTCACAAAAAAATCATGCTGAATTTCTGAGTAAAAAAGGAGAGGTAAAAAAACAATTTGTTTCAGATTTTCACCTTTGTTTGGAGTTCCATCGGAGGTATCCATTGTCGAGCAACTTCTTTTCATAAGTCAAACGTAATAATTAATTCTCCATACGTCACTTATTACCCAATTTAATTGATAAATAACGAAATTAAATCAGATAAATTTAATACTATCGGAAAAGGTTAGAACAGTTTGCGCTAAGCTCTGATTGGTCGAGGAGACCCGGGAAATTTGAAATAACACATTTTTCCAAATATTTCATGAAATTTATTATTAACTAATAGAAAAACGTTTCGAATACATAATTTTGTTCTTTATAATTTTTTTTCAATTAAATACAAAAAAAATAATTCAGGAAATGATGTAAATGAATGTTAATGCGAAATCAATCCTTTTAATAACAAAAAAAAAATGGAAAAAAAAAAGAAATCAATCCGTTGAAGATGACGAATCCGAAGAGTGCGAACTTTGGGATTCTTCAGGTATTCCTTCTCTCCTCGGTTCTCTTCCAGAAAACAATGGCGTAAATTTTTGTGAGTGCGGAATGCCGACGAGTTGGTACATAATCATAACTTTCTGCGTTGCTGGATGCAATGATCTTGAAAAAAAATCGTATTTTAAATATAAAGCGATGCACTGAGAAAAAAAATGTCGCGTTTAGAAAATTGATGTTTTAGCAACAAAAAACGATTGAAGGAATTATTTTTCTTATCGCATGGCTTAAAAAAAATATTCTTAGAGAGGAATGAAACGGTTGAAGATAGAGATTTTCTGATCTTTTCATCGAGAAGCTGAGGAAATTTTAGGTGGAAAACGTGTGCATTTTTTTTTCAAGTTTTTAAAAATTCGATTTTTTTAAATTAGGATTTAAAAGGGTTCTTCTATCAAAATTTAATATTTTTTTTTAAATTCACGAAATCCAATGAATTCTTATCGTCTTACCTTTTAGTTATAATTTTAGTGGTATTGGTCCACATTCTCCCCGATTTTTTTTTAGTCTCTCCGCGAAGGTGATGATATTTGAAGAACCGTTTGCCCGGTTCAGGCTCAGGATCTTCTTCTCTCTCACCTTCCTCCTCCCGATTTTCTTTTGAATTCTCTTCATCCATGTTCTTAAATTCAGATATCAGTTGAACTCAACCATTAAGATATTGATAATTTCGTGGCAAAACGGCGTAAGTCGATTTCGATTCGAAGTTTTTGTGAAAATATTTCGAAATTTTTGTGAAAATATTTCGAAATTTTTGAGAAATGCAAGAACTTTCATTCGGAAATTCCGAAGATAATTCTGTCTTACCGAGAATTGCAATTGAGGTTTTTAAATTTCAAGTCCATATTGATATTGAATTCTCAATTTTTTTCATCAGTGTATGAAAATTTTTGCACTTCGAATAAAAAATTTTCTCCGAAAAAAATAATCACAAATCGCTTTAAACCGGTTTACACCACTGGTCATTAAATTAATAATCAATTAAAATAATTTTGAGTTAAATTTTAGCGCAAAGCGTGAATCACCTGTTTCTTATGGAGTCCTTTTTCCCACTGTGTCCTCGTAATATAAATATCGCAACTATTCCGAGATTCAAAATATTTACGTCGCATTCCAGTGACGATTATCAATGAATAAAAAAAAATGATTGAAATATTTGAATGAAATCTTTTTCTTCGCAATTGACAACCAAAAATTCTTGCATCGACCTTGAGAATTGAGTCTTCAATAATTCATTGCTTTGCATAAAATTTCATTCAAATTTTAATCACATAAAATTAATGAAACCGATTCGTTAATAAAAATAAAGTAAAAAGAGCAGAAATAAGTCGAAAAATTCGTTGTGGATTCTTTCGTCAATATCTTCGAAATAAGTGGGTCTAGAAAAAATTTGCAAGAAACATTTTTCGAAGCTCGTGAAATTCTCCACAAAAAAGGTCTCATGCGAATTTTTGCTAAACCCATTAGTTCCAATGATATTCACAAAAGAACAAACAAGAAACTGTCATCATTTCACAGTTGATAGTAATTTTTTTTTTTAATAATGATTTGAGGAATATTGTTGAATTGCCGAGGAATTGTTGCTTTAGTAACAGATTTCGCTGTCTACATCTGAAGATGAAAAAAAATCACACAAGTTGATAGAGAAGAATTAAAAATTCTCACTTGTCAATAAAGTATCATCAAGCATTTATGTTCATTAAATCACTTTGGATTAATACCTAAAATTGAAGTCTTTGATCATTTTTTTTCAATTAAATTCTCTGATAAATACTTATAAAAAATTCCTTGCGGATTCTTTTGTCAATATCTTCAAAACGAGTCGGTTTATAAAAAATTTGCAAGAAATCTTTTTTGTAATCCGTGAAATTCTTTACAAAAAAGGTCTCTTGCACATTTTCGCTAAATCCACTCATCCCAGAGATATTCTCGAAAGAATAAACTCGAAGCTGTCATCTTCCCAACTTTTCATTACCATGATTTTTTATTTCTTAATCAAGCAAGAAAAAATCCTAAATCTTTGCCAAGAAAATCTTGACGCAATTCGCCAGAGTGTCTATTGAGGCTGCTATTTCCGAGGCCACTATTATAAAAACTAGAATGACAGTAAATTCTCATCACTGGCCAAAATTTCGTCCCAGCACAGATGTCACCCCTCTTCCTCTTCCCCAATTAAACTCAGACCAACTTCATAATTACATTAATTATCATCAATTTTATTTCTTGAACAATAATTCTTAGTAATTATTACAAATGTAAAAAAATTAAATATCAGAAATATTAGAATCAAACGATTCACATCTGAGCGAGTTTGAGATCTCCTCTTTTCCATTCAAAATAATAAAGAAATCTAATTAAATCGTGTAATTAATACTTGTTATCCATCGAATAGGACTCAGACTTTTCATTGAAAAAAATCAGAATTGAATCTTTAACAAATATTAACACTAAAAAAAATTTGATCATTATCACAATCTATAAATTCATGATTAACCTCAGTGCAAAAGAGGAAATTTTCAATAAATCCGTTTTTCCCGAATATCTCGAAATCTATTCGAGATACAAGATTTTATGTTGAGACCTTTTTTGTACGTCTTTTTCTCCTCTACAAAAAGTGTTCCATGAAAATTTCTGTATGTCGCTTCGTTTTCGAGATATCCCCAAAAAACCAAACTCATCTCTCTTCACCTCTTCACCAGTAAATAAAAAAAACGCTTTGTTAATAAAAATCGTAAAGTAAATAACGATGCAGTGACTGCGGCAATTGCAGATTTCTCACGACTTTTGGTAATTTGGTACCACAAAGTTTTCGGACAATCAAACGCGCTTGATGCGTCAAAGGCAATGGAGTTCTCGCTGCTTCCATAACAAGTGCTCTCTGCGCATCAGTCAAACTGCTCGATCTACGTATCATACATGGATCAAAGCTCTCAGCAGCCTCCAGTAGTGCTCTCAATAATCTCGGTTTATTGGCTGTATTTTGTAACGAATTTAATATACCATGTGGATCTCTGAACTGCGTTTTGATGACAACACGTGCACCGTACTTCAATAATAATGAAACAACTTCAACCGATGGATTAATATTCGATGCAACGTATTCAGCAAGGACTGGTCTTAGTGCTGGACCCTCGTCGCTTATTATAACAAGATTTGGATCGGCTCCACGCTCCAATAACATTGAGAGTATCTCCAAACGATTCGGGATATTGTCGGCACAGGCAACGTGAAGGGGCGAACCGATTATCGGCGATGATGCATTTACGTCAGCACCTGGAGGACACGAGCAAGGTTTTTCAAATAAATCAGTGACTTAATTACTTGTGGAGATGATGAAATGATAATAAACTATTTTTTTAATGGGCGAAACCGACGGATGAAGTGTTTATTTGACTTGATGTATTTCTACATTTTTTGGTTTAATGGTTTTTTGGGAATATCTCTGAAACTAAGGGAGATACCGAAAATTTTGTTCATACCTTTTTTGTAGCTCTGACTTTCCTCTACAAAAAAGGTCTTGGTCGATTTTCATCTATCTCTCATAATTTCGGAGATATTCCATAAAAACCAATGTGCGATTTTTTATTTTTTTAAATTAGCGAAATAAAATTCTAGGAAAATCGGAAAAATAATGTTTGGTTCAATTTACCTGATTCAAGAAGTTTTTCAACGATTGCAGGATCTCCCTTGAGTATTGCCAGGTCCAATGCCGTTGGTTTCTGATAATCCGGACCAAGATCAAGTCTAGCACCTTGTTTCAATAATAAATTAATAACAACTGTATCACCACCGAGAATTGCATAATGAAGAACAGTTCTATAGTCGTGTCGAGCATCAGCCATTGCATTAACATCGGCTCCATAGCTCAGGAGCAGTAGCACCGATGCTATTCCCTGAATAATTGATTGAAATTCAATTTAATAAAAATTTAAATTTTGTTAAATTTATTAAATTATCCGTGAAATTCATCAAGGTCACACCTGCGGTAATCTCGCGGCTTTCATCAACGGCGTCAAACCAGCACGATCCCTCGTATTGGGCTGTGCACCAAATGCCAATAATAATTCCATACAATCGAGATCCAGTGGCGATACAAGATTTATTTCTGAGCCGAAGAAATAACGTTTATTTGGATTTGCGCCAGCTTCCAGAAGTGTACGCGCCACTTCAATGTGGCGATTTCTTAAGGCAAGACGGAGTGGTTCATCGCAGAGCATCGTCCTGTGTAAAAAATCAATTAATTAATTAATTAATCAATTGAATCAAACTATAAAAATTGAGAAACGAGTTAAATTAATTTATTCCATCACTTTTTCGTGAATATCTCAGAAACTACGGGAGCTACGAAAAAAATCGTTCTTCCCTTTTTTGCAGAGAAAAATCAGAGCTACAAAAAAGGCTCGAACATAAATTTCTTTATCTCCCATAGTTTTCGAGATATTCCCGAAAAACCGAGGAAGAGAGAAACACGTTCAAACCACTTCACTTGAATCAATTCCAATTAATAACGATTAATGACCTTGGAAAGAGTTCACCGGTGTCTTCGCGATGATCAACCTTAGCACCAGCTTTAATCAAAAGCTTAACAAGATCGAGATATCCGTGTTCTGCAGCAAGATGCAGTGCGGAATAGCCGCATTCATCAGTAGCATCGATATCAGCACCGCGTACAATAAGTAATTGTGCAGCATCTGAATATTTTTGCCAAACAGCATAATGCAGTGGCCTTAATCCCTGTGTGACAGCGTCATTTGGTTTAGCACCACAGGCAAGTAATATTCTTATTTCATCGAGTGACTGCATACGAATTATCGAGTCTGCAAGCTCCCGTTGCAACGGGTTTGCTATACACTCAGTAGGCATCTAGAATTAATTACATTATATTCATTAAAAAATTGAGAAGCACAATACGAAGTTGATTGAATAAAAATTTTATTTTATTTAAGTCGATTAAACAAAATTTCCATTTTATTTAAATTGATTGATTTTTTTTGTTTGAATCGATTGAATAAAATTTTCATTTTATTCAAATTGATTAAATAATTATGAATTATGAATCGAGACCTGGTGATTCTATTGTTCGATGAGCATGAGAATTGTTCTTAAACTTTAACTTGCCAGGTAAATTGATATGAGTGAACGTGAGTGACGTGAAGACATTATTAACAAAAATTTATTATTGAATTGTGCAATTTGAAATTAATTTAATTTGGATTAAAATAAATAATAGAGAAACTCTCACGGAAATTTCCGTAAAGCGTTTCGTGGAACGTCAATTCTCTTTCTAATTGCCAGCAACACGCTGACGTCCTATTTATTCGGTTCAGTCAAAGGGTAAAGCTATTTCTAATCACATCTCTCATTTATTCTGTACGAATTAAAACACTCTATCGCAATATGTATTGAATAATCTTTTCAATAAAATTTAATTATTCAATTTTGATGAAAACAATAATTATGAAAGCATGCAACGAATGCATGCAATTATATTGTTTTTAAAATTTAAATAATAATAAATACGCACTTCGTTTGAACGAAATAACGTTAATCGAGCGTAAGAGACCTGCAAATGAAATAAAGAAGTAGAAAAAAAATCATTTACAATTGAGAAAATTATTGAGAAAAAATTAAAAATTAACGAGCATGCGTCATCGTTTAAATTAAAAAAATCTCGTGAATCCAGAATAATCCACAAAATTTACGTAGATCTTTGGAACTTATGCCAACATTATTTTTTAACGTCGCAGTTCATCCTACGACGTGCGGAAAATTTCGAAGTTAAATTATTACATTTTAATAATCGAATAACAAAATAAAATTCAAAAAATAGAATCAAATCTTTAAAAAATCATTGATTGCCCATTGATTGATAATCAATAATTCTCATCGACTCTCAATTAATTTATGAAACACATTGTCACATGTCCTTTTAAACTTGATGAAAATGAGATACCTCGAGCCACTGCCAAAACTCAAAAATACGTTGCACTCACTAAACTTTAAAAATAAAAATTACATTATGCATATTGTAACAATTGCACTTTTCCTCTCCAATTATATTAATAAATTAGATAAATTCGTTGATTTTCCTTTTTTAAATCATATTCGAAGCTTCCCGCGCAACGAATCGTTCAAACTCCCCCGATCCAGTCACTCGTTGATCCACGAGAAAATCGATAATTACTCTCAAATTTAAACTAATAATTTAATATTATTTTTTTCTTTCCACGGCATCATCTGTGTTTACTTACTTCAAATACAGTACGATGCTCCAGCATGTAGAAAACGTATTATGAACTGCCTTCTTCGACGGAAACACGGTCCTATTTAAAGCATAGAACCCAATGTATACCCGCCAAAAATAACACAAAGAGAGGAGATGATCTGTTAGGAGTATGCGCACCGTGCTAACTCAGATTTTACATTAATTTTCATTAAAATAAAAATGAAATGAAGAAAAAAAACAACGCAATTTTATCTACTAGAAGAACAAAGTGAAAATCATCGTGTTTCAGGGTTTCTCCGATGCGCAAATTATCAAAACCATGCGTCTCAATGTTTATCGAGCATCACGTGGATCGGTACGAGATGAAAGAAGCAATAAAACAGAATAAAAGAGCTGGGATCCAATTCTTGTAATACGCACAAAGATAATATAAGTGCCAAAATGTCTTGGATCCAAGGTGAGGGAAATCCCCGGACTCCCAGAAAACTCCTTCCCCTTCCCCTCGTCTTGAATACACGGAAAAACCTGTCTGCACGTGTCCGCAAATCGTCAACATTTCCTCGTTTGTTTTGTCTTCCTCTTCTTCTTCACACGACAAAGATCTTCGGAACTGTCTCATCTCCACAATCTTCTCGAGATCCTCGCTCGCGCGGTGAGGTACACATACAAAAGGCAAGAAAGTGTTTTTTTTAGAAATAAAAAGTTTTGTAAAATAAAAGTTAATTTATATATTACTGCGCAGAATATCATTGAGTACAATGACCCCGCGGCAAATCTTCATGTTTTCTTCTCCACACCGTACAAGTGAGACATTTTGATGTTTTTTTTGTTCTAAGTTGGAGATAGACAGTGAGAAAGGTCCGGGGGTGAATTTTTTAGCCATGGTCATGGATATTATTGTACCACAAGGCATTTTACATTTTTATCCTCAAATTATACATTTTTTAATCTTTTTTTGTTTTGATTCTCTTATATCAATACTTTTTTGTTCACTAAAAAAATTGATTAAAATTAATTAATTATAGTCTTATCTATTGGATAAATATATATGCCAGCATTTGTTAAACTTTTTTTCAATTGATTATTGGAATTAATCTGGCACACGTTTACGTTAGGCCAGGAAGTGATGTCTGTCACTTGATGAACGATCGTATACGAAAATTCAAGATCAATCTGTTTTTTTAACTCAATTTTGGCTTAATCATATAAATTATATTTTATGTTGTATTTTATTTTGTTTTTTTCATCGAATTTTCCGGTCTCTTTTCCTCGTTTCAGCGGCCATGGACTTCCAGTGAGCTGCAGCTAATGATTCGATCCTGGTAATCGGTTGGATTCTGGTGAGATCGGTGGCTGTTGACCCCCCAAGGTCGCTTCCAACACCGCTGTTATTTTGTATGTTTTTTTATTTTTTTACTCTTGTAATCGCTTTTTTTTCTTTACGCTTTTCTTATTAAGTTTGACGTTTTTTTTGTTCTCTTTCACTTTGTTCGAATGTAGAATTCTTGTTCATAATTCACCCAAACACCTTTAGGATCGTCGGCCTGCGGAGAATAAATGCGTAGACGTTAAATTAAAAAAAAAAAATTCATATACCACCAAATTTTATGAACATTTATTCGAAATGTTATTATGAATGTAAATTTTCTTTCAATTAATAAAAAACCGTGCTTACGTGCTTCTGTGTCAATTTTACTCTGGATCGTTTTTTGAATGTTTTATTGGAAATTTATGTGTGTGTGTATTTTTTTTTGTTTAGAATTGGGTAAAATTTGTGCTTGGTACGAGACAATCACACATTCATGCACACAATAATTTCTTTGGTGAAAAGAAATTTAAATTAATTTAATTTTAAAAAAATAATAAATGAAGATTAACGGAAATAATAAAAAAAATAATGAATTTGGTTGTTTTGCTTGATTTTGTTTTTTCGATTTTTAGAATTAATTTTTATTAAGAAATACTCTGCACTTATTAAATGCCTTATGAATCATAATTATTATTTTTTTTAATTTTTTTGTTGTTTTCTTTTTTTTAATTGGTAATTATTGTTTATAGCGCTGTCCTAAGTCACTAATTAGAAGCATGCTTCACTAACACATCTTACATCATCTTAAAATTAAAAGTAATATATTCCTTAAAACACGGTTTTTCTTTTTATGTACTTTAATTTAATTGTTAAAGTGAATTTGTTTTCTTTCTTTCATTTATTTTATATCAACGTTATTTTTGTTTGTTTTTTTAATCATTTATTTTACCTTTCTTCTGTTAAATTGAACGAAAATACTTGGGGCTTTCCGCGAGTTCTAAATTTTATTTTGCTTAATTATTTCATTTTTATCAGACACTTCTACTTGAAGATAATTTCTCTTCTTTATTTTCTCATTAATTACTATTATTATGTTTTGCTTTTGAAAATTCCCCACTCGCGCGTTCTTCAGGAAAACTTTTTAGAATCATTTATCAAATAATTATTATTTTTCATTATCATGATCATCATCATTGTTTTTTTTCTTCATTTATGTACTGTACATTATTTCAAAATTATTTTAATTGTCAAACTAATCGAAGACTTTCACTACAGAAACGATCTGTATTTTTGTAATGTTTTTTTCTTTCAATTAATTAATTAATTAATAACTAATTTATTCAATTTAACTCACTATATAAAATTCATTGACATATTAATTGAGTAGCAAAATAATTGAGTTTCATTTAGAAAAAGAAAGAAAAATGAAAAGCCTAGTATTTTTGAGAAATAAGAAATGAATTTTTTTTTTCGCTTCTTTCATTCAATTTAAGATGAATTTTCCGAGGTCTTTTTTTCCCTTCGTGTGAGGTTTAACATGTGCATTCCTATAGTAATTTCTCTTCTTTCAGTTTGTCTCCTTTGTTCAGAAACACAGAGTCTCATTAATGAAATAATACAAATGAAATAATGAAAAAAAATAATGAAATTGTAGGAAAAAAAAGAATGAGAGAAACAGTACATATTTAGACGATTCCAATGAAACATCAGAATTCCACGAGTCAAGAAAGAAATTCGAATCATTTCCGCAGAGTCATATAAATAAACCACAATATATACGGTTTTAAAATTATTTTTTTTTCATATTATTCAGGCACTGGAAATTTCGGATTTTTTTTATTCGAAGAAACATCAATTTTTTTGTTTCAATAAAACGAAAAAAAAATTATTCTCAAAGAACAGAAAAATTATAAATGAATTGTAAAAATACTTTTATCAGATTGACAAATTCTTTAATCTATTCAATTTTTTTTATAATCTACTCAATGAAATTAAGAATTCCTCAAAATTATAAATTTAAAAAAATGTTTCATCTCGATTAATCAAAACAAAAATAAAGTTTTTATTCTTCCCGAATTTTTCAAGTTTCCTTCATCATTGTTATTATCAATCCACTTAAAAAATTTCCAGTCACCAATTTCTGTCTACAATACGACTCATAACAGCAGTTATTCAAGAGATGGGACGTAGTCATTAATTAAAGAAGCAAAAAAAGGAGAAGTTAATAATAATTAAATACGTTGTCTCGAAAAAAAAAGTTTAAACTTACAAATTTGTTACAAGAGATAGTGAAACGCTGGGTGGATGCATTGTGGAAAAAGAAGACAAAAAATAAACTCATTTACTACGTTATTTATCAAGCATCATTGATGATAATTCAAGAGGAAGTAATTAAAAAAAAAATGAATTATTATATATAAAATACTAGACTGAGTCAACGCCTCATGATAAAGTCGTGTAAAAAATTATTCTGCATTGGTTTTCTTCATTATTTTGGGAATACTGGTAAAAGATCTATGAATTAAACCTTTGTTTTGTGTTTTTTTCTTCTTTCATTAAGTTTTTCAGCATTTTAACTGGCGTTTTTTTTCTTAAAAAAAAATATTCATTTCTATTCGTTCTATCTCTGTTTTTTTCTCTTTTTCTCTCTCTCTCTCTCTCATTTCCTGTATACTTTTAAATAACTATTTTGTTGTTGATTATTGCATTGCATGAAAAAATATGGCCTCTGAATGCTATATTTAACAAAGTCATTTTAACACCTCACGAAATTTTTCATTTTTCTTCTCACTCTCTCTCTCTCTCTTTCGCTCTCTCTCTCTCTTTCTTTGATCCATTCTCTAAATCTCGTCACTAATCCTTTTTTTTTGTTTTTCTTCCTTTTCTCATTAAATTTGTACACTAAACATGTAAAAAGCGTTTTACACTACGTCATGATTATTTTTCAGAGTATTCGCGATGTATTTAATTTAAGTGTGTGAATAATTTTTCATTATTTTCTCTTTTTTTTCCTTTTAAATATAATCTTTGATTTTTCAAAAGTCAGAGGGCCCAGATATTTTTTATCAATTGTAAAAAAATTTGTTGGGCAGAATCGTAGTGTAAAAATTTACACTTAAAGTATTTTTAAACGTTGAAGATAAAAAAATAAATGTCTAAAAGAACAGGAAAAAAAACACCTGCTTCTTAGTCTCTTTCTGTCGTTTGATAATTTTCCGAATTGTTAAATATGTCATTGACAATTAGTATTAAAGTCATAAGTGAAATGGAGTTTATGCAGAATATTAGGCCTTATTGTTTTTGGAGGGATAAATCCAACTCCCAGTCCTAAGCTTTGAGTACAAAATAATCTCATTTTTTCATTCGCGTTTGATACTTAAAAAAAAGAAAGAAAAGAAGAAAAAAAAGAAAAAAACATGAAAAATCATAATTTGTAACAATCGCACACGGACCCTCTAAAATTAATAAGAAAAAAAGAATCTGCTACACACACACACACACCGCGTCAATTAAACCGGATTATGCTTTCAAACAAGTGTCTATACAATATTCGTATTATACGTTACTAATATTATTAATTTTTTTTGTTTGTTTTTAATTATTTCTCTTATCAGTTTCGGGATGAAAGTGTTTCATTCATTGTTTTTAATATATTCAATATTCTGACGTAATTAATCGTGAGCCTGTGAGAATTTTGGTTAACCTGGACTCGAGTCTTAGTAATAAACTACGAGAACATTTGACTCGACATTACTGCAGGTTATTTCAATTTTTCTTCATTAAATTCCGTGAAATGAATCCACTTCAATCGATTTATGTTAATCTATCGTCTCTTTTTCTCGTTTTGTCACGAGAATGTTTTTCTCTTTTTTTTCATTTTCCTTTTCATTTTCTTTTTTGGGAAGTAGCCCACTACTGGAGACTCGAGTTTAGGCTCTCTGGCAAACGATAATTCATCATGTGATACGGTGGACTCGCTGGACTACCGGGCTGACTGTTGGACGCACCTACGTTACTCGAGCCACGTCCACGTTTTCGCCTCTGTAAAATGCCCTTTCTGACCATGTAAAAGCGGATAGTACTGATCGGAATGTTGTATTTTTCGGAAGCAACTTGAAACGTCATTCCGCGTGCTACCATGTCAGATGCCTGTTTTAATTCAGCCTCCGAGCGGCGTTGTCGTCTTTGATATCCTGTAATTTTATTCATTTTGTTACATCATGTTGTGAAAGTTAGTTTATTATGGGAATAGTTCTGAAAGTATTGGGTTTAGGGGAATTTGTCAGGAGAGCTTTTTTGTAGAGAATTCTGTCAGCTACAAAAAAGGTCTCTTCATAAATCCCCGTGAATACAATAGTTTTTGCGATAATTGCAGAAATATGGATCGGAGTGAATTTACACGAAATTTAAATTTAAGAATGTTGAGTGACGGAAAAAATGGTTAAGCCCATTTTGTTTATAGGATGAAAGAAATCCACAAAATTTTCGGGGGATTCTGGAAACTGTTAACGGAAAGAAATTAATAAATAAAAGTGGTTTGGTGGGATATGAGTAAAAATTAATATCTCTGTCAAAAATTGTGGAAAAATTCTATTTTTTTGAATATGCAGAGTAATTCTAAACATGATTTTAGATGGAATTTTCATAATTATTAGAAACCTTTTATTTATTGAAAAAAACATTCATTTATTAAAAAAAAACCTTTCAATAATAATAAAATTTTCATCTAAAATCGTGTTTAGAATTACTCTCTACGCTCCAAAAAATTTGGAATTTTTCAATTTTTTTGACGGAGATATGACCAATTTTTATCAACTTCTCATTTAAGTACATGTGATTTTATTTATTAATTTGCTCCATTAATAGCTTCTTGAGTCCCCCAAAAATCTTCCTCAATCTTCTTCATCACATTATAAATATGGCCCTTCGAATTTCATTGATTTTTCACAATTTGTCCAAAAATTCCCAACATCCTTAATGCATACTTAATTTTAAGTAATAATTTTTGGTAATTCCGCTCACCTTCAATTGCTGGAAAAGGGCTGCTTGGATTGCTGCAATTTGAATTGCTCGTTGGTACCATACTAATCGAATAAGGCTTGTCCTGCTGTGAAAATTGTTCATCTGGTTCCATTTTAACCAATCCCGGTGTTTCAGTTAATGTCGCTTCACATGAGCTCAATGCTTTCTCAAGATGCTGTAGTGCCTCAGTGTGCTCAATGTTCATAAATGTTGAGGTATTTGCGGCTGTTTGATTAGTGGGTGTTGATGTTACTGATGCATTGTTTATCGTTGTTGGTGTTATTGTTGCTTGAGTCTCGGCAAGTGATTCAGTTGAAACTATTGTTGGTGTATCTTCGGTTTTGAATGTTGGAGGTGTCTGCTTTGATGGAGTCGTTGGGGTTGATGGAGTGCTCGTGGAACTCTGGGCTGTTGGGCTTTCGCTCTGATTGTTGTCACGGCCTTGGCTTGATAATCCACGTACCTGGGATGAAACGGAGGAGAAACAAAAATTTATTTCCAATCATTATGAATTAAAAAAAATTGAAATCCATTAAAAATGCTACGACGTAATTGATTGTTGGAAAATTATTTTTTTATTATCTTGAGAATATCTCGGAAACAACGAAGCGTACGGAAAATTATCAAGAGACCTTTTTTGTAGCCCACGAAATTCTGTACAAAAAAGCTCTCCTGAAAATTTTCTATAAACCTACTCATTTCAAAGATAATTACGAAAGAACAAATCCATGAATTTTCTTCACAATTATTTCATCAATTATTTTCATTGCATGGATAACAATTTCAATTAATAATAATAAGAAAAATTACCTGCAGTGCCTCTGCTGCCTGCATAAGTCTAGTTAATTGTTGCTGTTCAACATAAACTTCACCACGATACATAAATTCAACGAGCGCCTGCAATTCCCACATACGCATATCCCTCAAAAATATTATCGGATGAGAACATGGTATTTCAAGCAATAGTCTCTCCAAATAATCACTGCACGCTGATAATACGACTTTGTGGCATTTAATTGAGCCACCATCGCATGCTAATGTAACATCAACAAATTGTTCTGAGCTCAATAATTTTGGAAATGCATTGTGCATATTAGATTGATGAGAATTCCATGATACACAAAATTGTTGACGATCACCACCTGGATAATTGCCCGCTGCGGGCAAATTGCTACCAGTTTCCATCTTAATGTTCGTTTCTTTTTTCTCTCGTTATTTTATTTCTTTTCTTTTTACTTTTCCAATTCAAGATTCTTCAAGGTAATCTAGAATATCAATTATTGGATTAATA
>JABSMS010038404.1:0-24614 GCA_018902275.1 Aleiodes sp. PSUC_FEM 10030003
ATAATAATAATAGTAATGATAATAATAGTAGTAATAATAAGCAGTTACTTTTTTATTGAGCTTGACATCTGTGAATATTGAATGGACACGCCATGTTTTTGAAAACATAGCGCCAAATGCCAATGAAAAACCGGCCATCAAAAGCCACGCCCTTGCAGTGCAAATATAGGGAAATGCTGTTACACTTGACAAAGTTGAATCAAGGCCAAGAAATATTACACTGCTATATGTCAACATGCATCCGACGATAATGAGGTTGTTCAGATGTGGCGATGACATTTTTATATATCTGAAATGAAAACAGATTTGTTTCCTCTATAAACCGGAATATTATATTCAGCTCATACTCATATCATTAGCTGAATCTGTATTTACTGAGTGTCAAGTGTTAATTAGGAACAAGAGCACTTGCATGCAATCACTCAGAAATGAACGTTCACCGAAGTCTTCAATGAGAGAATTCAGAAAGCAGGCAAGCGAAAATGAGAAGGATATTGTCCATTAATCATTTGAGCAATTCTCTGAAGTGAGCATAACTACAGCGACAGGATTGATGATAAGATATCGAGGGTTTGTTAACGCAATCTCGTAACTTGATTTTTGACGATTTTGAGTTTTAATCGGAAAAATAATCAATCATTGTCAAATCATTCTGTAAAGTTGAAGTTGTCGTATATATTCGTCAAAAGGTTCATTAATTCTTGGATTAAAAAGAAATTAATGAGAAAAAGTCTAAAATTTATTATAAAATTGTTTTTTGTTCCACCTGAAAAGTAGTCGTTTCTGAGATACGAGGTTGCGTTGGCAAAACCCCCATTTGTGACGATCAACAATAACTTTGAAAACGGCTTCATATTAATAAAATTCTAGACCAGCGGAAGCTGTATTCATTACGGTTGTACGTTGTTGCTTAACAAGAATGTTGCTCAACGTAGGGTTCTTTTTCGTTGCATATGCATTTTTCGACAATAGTTACTGTCATATTTTTTACATACCTCTGATTTCTATATCTGATATTGATAGCGAGGAATACCGTGGCCATAACAATACCAACCGCAGCTGCCGACGCAATAATCGCATAAATTGTGATATTGACGGTAGAATGTTCAATAACATGTACAGTGCGGTCCTTTGGAGGTGATCGGCCGTGCCAGACCAAAGGTTGACCTCTACTCAAATCTAAATAACTACTGACCCCATCATACTCGCCTATCTTGACTTCAAGACCCTCTAAAAGCGTTACGGAAGTTGAAATTTGTATGGTGATTAGTAGAAATAATATACAGTTTTTCAAGCCTAATTATTTTACTCACGTTGAAACTGTTTCAATAATATACAAGCTCTCCTCTCATTGTCATAAAACCGGACTGGACCCTGTGCATGCAAAAATGTATTACACATATATTCAACTATTACATTGATAATTGACAATGATATCAATTTTTTTGAAGAATCATATTATTTTTCTATGGTACATTGCAGCGACACATATTATATATTTCATCTGCCAGTCATTCATACTAGGATTTTTCGCTATTATACCTGCTGTTTGGCCCTGTTTGTCGCCTCTTACCTCAAACAGACACAAAGGGGAAGGAAGTTGAGGAAATTCATATACGATACGATTCAGAAGGAATAATAGGAAATCATATTTTCTACCAAATTGTTGATAACAATTTATTGAAGGGAGATGGACGAATTATCCAGTGAAGTCCGACTTTCTTTCCTCCGAACCCAACTACACAGAAAAAAATTCCCGTGAAAAAGCACCGAACTTTCTCAGCAATTGAAGGACATAGAAAGGAATCCAGAAGAAGACTATATTGATGGAGTAAAAATTAATATGTGGATACAGTAGAAATTTATGGGTTCCGTTCAAAAAGTAGGAAGAGTCAACAAATTCTGAGAACTAGAAAATATTATATTGAATCGAATGAGCGACCAGCTTGAATAGTCGCAAAACAAAAACTTTGTTATGACAACGTTCTTTCGATTCTATTGAATAACTTGGTGGCATGGTGAATCAAACAATGTATGAATCACGTTTCTTCATTATAACGCTATGTCAAAAACATAAAATTGGATAAAGAGCATTGCTATACACAACTGTTTATGTATATTAATGTACTATGTTTTATCGGCTATCTGGGACTTCCTATAACCGCAATAAATATCTATCTCTCACTGGTGACCAGCCTGAATGGATGTCTCGTGAAACAATGTTTATAGTTATTCTAAAATGTCATCTTTCATTGTTTTAAGTCATGCATATGAATTGTGATAATTGAATAATTATTTCGTCGTGTTCATTTTATTCATTCCTCTATAAAAATGTGACATCCTAACTTCGATTGTAGCTACCCAAATACCTTAAATGAAACATAAAAAAAAATTCTTAATGAAAATTAATATGATAGTTAAAGATTTTGATTCAATTCATGTTCAATTTATGTAATACAATTCAATTTGTATAATTTGATATGTTTGGAATTTTTTATGTTAATAGACAGAAATTTTTTCTCCTGAACGCTGCTCATAGCGAGCCTTGAAACATGGAACTTGATAATACTCAGAAAAAAGGCTTGATTCAAGCCGCAAAATCGGCTTCACATGAGTCGACTTGATCTTAGTTTCAAAATTGACTCGATCCAAGCATTTTTGAATAGTGGGGGAATTTGAATGCGAGATCTGAAGCGCAATGGTGCGACATTGCTTATATATGAGCGATAAAAGTATAGCGTTTCAACGGAGCCGCTTATAACGAGCTTAGACTGTAATAAGTTATTTTTATTGAATAATAGTTCAGGAATGACGAGAATTCAAATGGAAGAATTCCATCACTGGACTAAAAAAGGTGAAGTTGACAGCATATAAACTTACGGTAACTCCTTCAAAGCTAGTGTTCTTCAGAGCTTCGAGAAATAACTTCTCCCAAAGAGGATCTCTGTACTTGAAGTCAGCTACAGTTTGGTTTCTTCTAAAGTGACGTATCCTTCGAGCTACATCCTGTATAGCAAGGGCAACAGCCCAAATACCGTCGTACGTATATCCATGAAATCTTGAGTATTCGATACCCCTTCTAGAATCATATTCTATTTGATACTCGTCTGGTGTCTAAAAAAATAAGGAATCTATTCATTTTTGTATTCGAGCATGAAGTTGGACAGTTTTATTTTAGATATATGTACCAAATTAATTTAATAATGAATTTCTTCGAAAAATCCTCAATTTATGTATAGCGATACGTTGGAATCAACGCGGCGTGAAAGTTATACACGGCACTTATGTCAACTTAACTTTAATGTGGCAATATAAAAAAAATTAATATTTTCGGACTTAGTAGACAGAGTCTGTATCTAGATTAGAATTGATTAGAAATGTATAATTTTCAACTTCCAACTCATTTTCAATATTTCCACACATTTCGTGCATTGATCCTTCTTCTATTGACCTATACATTAATACACATATCCCGAAGGCAATGACATCTAACGACAATCAACAGGAATCCGTTTTCCGCTATTTGGATGAATCTAGAGGATCGGGTTTTTTCACGATGAGCCACGAACATGAATGCATGGAATTCCACGTAGGAAAAAAGTCATTGCGATTCTGTCATGGCAAAATTGGCCATGGCCAGATTCCATGCATTTTTTGCGCTTTCTGCCATGACCAAAAGTCATGACTAGAGCCAGACTGTTTCACTTCGGATTCTGGCGGTTAAGTTGCTTAGTAACTGTTTCGATTATTTGAAGGGACAGGATGTTTGTTCTCGGTTTTTATCAACCTGAAGTTGGTGCATCGAACATCGGTGGATTGAAACGATTTTTTTCATTTTTGCGTTTTTTTACAAGTATTTTGAAGCAGACATTACCAGGATTTTTGAGATCACTGTTGCGATCTCTCTGAGAGAAGCATTCTGAGGTCGTTGTCGAGTTTTTTTCTTCAGTCAACTCAAAAACTACGTTAGACAAAATACGTTAAGCAAAATTCTAAATCTAAAAAAAAAGATATCATGCATGTGCATAGTTTCTTTGAAAAATTGTCCGTATGCTGGAATATCTATAATTAAATAATTGAGGGGGTTACGGTTTATGGCTGGATTAGTCTTCAGGTAGGAGAAGTAGTAATGGGATCAAGGTGTCTTGCTCTCGACTACCTGAAATTTGCCCAGACCTGCTCTACTTCGTTTCTTCCGTAGTTTACCTAATGCTCGTTTACCTTTGACACTTAGAGTAACATCTCTCAAAAGTAACTAGTGTACATTGTACTTGTAAAATAGTCAATAAAGTATAAATTTCGTGTAATAGTTGTATATTTTTGAATATCAACCCGGAGTCCAACAGCCTATCATAATCAATCATTCGTGAGATTTACTTCAATCATATTTAACTTGCTGATATTATTGCATGTTTTTTTATTTCATTGAAATTTCCTTGAATTTACGAAGATTATACTCACAATGCCAGAGACAGTGATTTGACGCTCAGTCGATAATGGAAGTAGATCCGTTAAAATCACACCATGAAGCGCCTCTGCAAGTTCTGATGATGCACAGCTGCTATCCACACCCAACCACCATTCTTCAGCGTAAGTACCCATTATCACCCATTGATATTTCCTTCCATACATTCTATATCTGAGTCAATAAATAAGAGATATTAATTTTGTTTCTTTGAATAAACGCACGTGCGTGTATAATTTTATTAACCTGTAAGCCTCACAGAATATTCTTCTAGCCCATGTTTCATCAAAATTTCCTAATATTATCCTGACATCTTTGCGTTTCAATTTTTCGAGAGCTGTTTTGACTTCTGTAGTGAAACTTTGTGTTTCAACCACTTCCATTTTATTGTCATCAAGATCTGCGACGAGTCTGTTATGGGCCTTCAATTTTGATAGATGCTTATTAAAATTATTTAATTTTCTTTCTTAAAAACTAAGGAATCTCTATATAAAACGTTATTCTGTTTTGAATTTTTTTTTAATGAATAATTCGATTACAACTATTTGGGAGTTAAGAATATTCAACCTGTCAGTTACGGAGCCCTGTGGCGATGGCAATCGAGAACAAACATATCGTCACCATAGAGTCACAGAGTTTTAAAAGTTATGCTCACATATACCATTCACGCTTTTTAGACTTTATGACAACGATATGAAAGAGTGAATATATGTTATAACTCACAAGTGCATATCTCGGTTCGTTCTGATAAATGGTTCCAACTCTTGTCCAATTGAAATGATTGAGCAATGCGACTCTAGGAGCGTTAAACGCATTTTCTGATGGAACTATTCTGAAGAAATTGGGGAAATTGTCCTTTGTGAACATAGGATGAGTATCGGCATAACTGAGCTGGAACATAATGTAATCTCATATTAATTTGAATTAACTCGTAGAAATGACTGAGGATTATCGTTATGAAAAATCTAAAATATGAAGCTCATCTCATTATAGAAAATGCGGCATTTCAATCAGACCGACCCGTTCCGGTCATTATTAGGGCCATATACCAATGGCCTAATATAAGAAAAGAAAACATGGTCACTTTCATACGAATTGAGAAAAACTTCGACTTTACCCTTCGTCAATTCTATTTCAAGTTCAACATAATCGATCAAGCTCTTATCCATAAGCTCTTACTCTTATATATTCATTAGCACTATGAAGCGTCAGTGAAAATTCTTATTATTTTAAAATGTTTAAATTGTTCAAATTTTCATTAACCCTTTTACTTGCAAGTAATCCATAGCAAAATATCGATTGTCACCATCATCTTGCAACCAAACGAAACTCGCACTTCAATAATTCGAGAGAATTGAAAATCGCACCTACTAATTCGAGATAATCTGCACCTTCTTTTATAATGTGGGTAATGTAAATTATTACCTGTGTGAGACGCCAATGTTTGGAGGCTTTCGCAATTGGATCCGTTACTTGAGTACATGCGGCACCAAATAGCATTACCTTGTGTGGTCCACTGTGCATCATATCAAAAAATGCTTTAACACCTACAGCAGCATTACACTAAAAAATAAATGAATTTTATCTAATTAACTTAAATCAATAGGATAGCATTGTTACTGTTCAGTATAGATTCGATAATATTTTCCGATTCTATTATTTTTTGGAATGGTTTTGAGAGGGGGTGGTCGACATGTATTTGATCAGGTGCGTCTTTGACCCCTCTTCAAATGTTACAATGTTTTTCCATGGAGTCCTCTTTTAACTGTTCCTGTTATTTATCATAATTGTAATCAATATCATTATTCTTATTCAAGATAAATGAGCGAATGTAATGTTAGTTGGAATTTAGAAAAAACGTTGGATAGAATAGGGAAAAGAGACAGAAAGGATGAGTTGAAGAAATAAGTGCAAGGGTGGAGAGAAGAGACGTGGCCCACAGTTAAAGTTGATACCCACTTAACCCGGTTCTTTTGTTCGTTGTCTCAATGTACCCCAGAAATAAAAAGCTACGAATGAGAGAAATACGCTAAAGAAAAAAATATGAAAAGGGGAGAAGTATGTAATTTAAAAATGTAAAAGCTTCTGGAAGATGTAATTGCAAGATATGACATTGCTTGAAAGTACATTCCACCTTTCACACTAATTGGGAATTACTCCGTAGGTCCTGAGGTATTACCTTCATAACGATTGCTCATTAACCAGAGTCGGAAATCGATCCTATTTAACGAAAAGTACCACTCGCATGTCATACTCTGGTCAAGAAATCTGTTATGCTGATACCTATTGCAGTCATGGGCAACCTCCACATAGTTTTGAGTGACCAGCTCGAATCCAATTATCTACCTATTAGTGATCCCTTTATGTGGGGTCATAGACCACGCAAGACTGAACTTTGCGATTATGAATAATTTTCAATACTGCCATTTTATATTATTCTTTGGGAAATTTCTCTCCAGATATGTCAAATGTATGAGATAATAAATTTTTCGGAAGTTTTTCTCATGGGGGAGAAATATTTCAACCTTTCTTTTCTTTTCATTTTTTATCCGGCCGTAATATTTAATTTAATTTAATTTGGGAGATAATTTTTTAATATTTATAAGCATAATTTTTCTCTTCATTTCTATAAGAAATTGGAACCTTTCTTATAAGAATAGTTCCAATCTTTTATGGAAAAAAATTACTTCTTATAGAAGTTTTCATACGTGGATTGTATGCGGAAAGTTCATTTGAACACTCAATACATACTAAATTCCAGGCATAATACATATCTATCCATATAGCATAGTTTCACATGAAGAATGAACTTTAGAAACCAGGGTATGAGCAATCATGTGGTATATATATACAAAGGTACATATTGTAGTGTACTTTAATTGGATGAAATTTTGTGTTTCAACCGATAGCTTGGTTTTTACCTGGCTAAGTTTGTAGACACTCTTGTGCAATTCGCAGTATGAATATGTGATTGAATCTCAGTCAGATTGTTTGGAGGATGTTGAACGAAATTACGTGAACAAGATATTCACAAATATATTCGATGAATTATGAAAACTTAATACTCTGAACATTTGCATAAAGATTCCGGAATTTGAAGCGAGACATCAAAAATTACATCGGGCTTAACATTGGTAATTATCATAAAATAATCATCCAAATGAATATGAATCATCTATTCTATTTTAATATATATTTTCATGATGATTATTATTATCATGTACCCTAACGGACCAGTCGTTCGGGCTGATCAAATTGTCCATCCATTCGACTCTCAATCGATTCATATCGTTCAGAAAACTTGAAAAATGTGAAATTCATGCAGAAGCCAACTTAAATGGGAATTCAATCAATAAGAAAACAAAGAAAAAAATACTGAGTATTTTTGTAATCGAAAGTCAATCGATTCTTTGTCGATCGATGAAGAATCGATTGAAAATCGATCAATTTTCGTTCATCTGAAGCAATCAGCAATCGAGTGAGTGTCGAGTACATGGACAATTCGATTAGATGATCGAAACACGATCATGAGGTCTGTCAGGGTACTGTTCTGTTCATGAAAATCAATAGGTGAGAGAAATGAATATAATCATACACACCTCGGTGTCATTCCACCACATGTGGAGACGATAATTCCTCAATACAGTTGGATTGTCATTAATGTGATCGACGGCTAGCTTTACAGATGGCATTACACCACGTCCAATGTGGCTTTCAGAAACATGTCGACCGTATGGAAAGAAGCCCGCAATGTAAACATCCCGCCGTTTAACACCGCCAAGGTTGATTGGTTTTTGTCCATCACAAAATAATATTTTGTTGAAGCAAAGCAAGAGACCGAGCCCAATGAGAACATCATGTAAATTAGAGAATATTCGTAGAGGCTTTCGGTGCCTGAAATTTCGATTATCATATGAAGTCGCTTTATTAGTCATTTTTAATTATGATCATCAAAGAGATCCAACAATTAAAACATTATTTGCTTCCTTTTCAGACTCTCCTGCGTTGCTGTCCCCTCTATACTATACACCACTTAGGGTCATTTGTATAAATCTTGATTAATCTCATCGTGAAGGTACAATACACATACTCACCAATTGCAATGTCTCATTTTTGCTTTCTCCTTTATCATTTTTCCGAGAATTTGACAATTTTCTGCCTAGCAGTTACAGTTCCATATTTCCCTTTCGAGTTGTTGATCATCTCAACATTATTAAGTAGCAATTTTTCTCAAATAGAAAAAAACGATTGTCATTTATCTCATTCCATTATCATAATTGCAGCAATTCACATTTATAATCAGCTTGGTTATACTTTCTTCAATTTTCCTTGTAAACGATGGAATATGAGAGAGTTTTTTCTATTCATCTTGAATTTTATTCCCCATATTTATTTATTCCTCTATTCCTGCGAAATTTATCCTCTCAATTGTTGCACCTTGACCATCCCTCCATTCCATATAGATTATATAAATTGATTCACAACAGTATGAGAAGTCACCTGCAAAGAGCATGAAATTAATATTTCCCTCCGTTTCAAAGAGAGCATACAGGGAAAGGGTGGGACAAAATGGACCTCTGAGGCAAAATGAACCGCGGGGCAGAATGGACCCCTTAATTTCTTATTAAAATATTCTTTATCATAATATGGGTCATCAAGCCAGCCACTGGAATCATTTGAATGGAGATAGAGACAATGAGAATGCTGAAGCAGCTTGAGAGGTTCTTGAAAAATCTGCAAATATTAACACATTTCTCGCGAATTTTCCATGATATTCTGAAATGGGAACACAAAGGAAAACAGTGAAAATTTGTAGATAATGTACACGACTGGAAGAGCGATCGAGTGGTGAAATTATTTCTTCTTTTAAAGTATCTCAAATTGAAAATATTATGGCTATGAAAAAGTGCAAAAATCCCTCCTATCCTGGCGACATTTTATAAATTCATTGTGAAATCTGATCAAGAAATAGGAGATTTATCTCGTTATACCTCTCTATCTTAAAAAAATATTAAATTTTTATTTCTCGCAAAATAAGAAGAGAGAGGAGATGAAAGAGCGAGATAGATGAAAACGCATAGAAAAAATTCCGACTCGGGTAGGTTGAAATCCATTTCAACGTACTAAAATTTCAACGTACAACGAATGTACGTTCAAATCACAGCGGTTTAATGAAACATAAAAGAGATGTAGGTTGAGAATTCGTTGAACACGTGAAATACGTCGAAATCTTAGTTTAACACCATAATCTTTTTCGACTCGGGGTGTATATTAGGGAGTCTTGGTATCATCTCTTCTGTTGTTCAAATGTATATTCTAATCAGGAAAAATTATTCTACGTTGGTATTAAATGAGCTACTGCGCGCTTCCATTATTATTTAGAATAAAATTGAAGAAAAAGGAACTTTATCCACACCAAAAATTATAAAATTTCTTCTTCGTCCCATTGAAGAAAGGAAGTTTCTCCACACCAAAAATTATAAAATTTCTTCGAGAATTGTGGTTCAGATCTCCATTATTCGCTATATAGGAGAGACTGGAAATAAAGTGAAGCACGTTAATTTTTTATTTTTTTCACCGAACGTTTATTAATAGTCAAAATGATCCTTTTCTTTAATAATGGTTCTTCAACTTTTAAGATCAATTATTGAGAAAATAATGAAATTAAAAATTTTGTGGAAAATTTTAAAATGGAAATTTTAATTTTTTTAAATTTAAACTAAAAAGATGGGTAGAAACTAAGATACACTCAAATTGCGAGTGCTGAAAATCCCCGCCTCCCCTTAGAAACTCCATAATGCCCCGGTATTCTCTATGTCATGTTATTTTCTAAATGCACTCTCATTCTCTAAATAAATTGATCTCGCAATCCAAAAAAAAGTGTTAGAACTTCTTCACCATTCAAGGATGCCGGCGGTAAATATCTTTTTCTTGAGTTATATATATGAATATCTAGGGAAAATGAGATGAATAATTAATTTAGAGGCCTGTGTCAAAGGTCGCCCGTGCGAAAGAACCACCGGTCGATATACGGTATGTATGGAACGCCGATGAAATACATGTGAATCAAGTTTAAATCTTCAATATTTAGAAAATTATATTATATGGCTATATTAGTCCATTCAATATTATTTCCACATTTTGATATATTTTTTAGCCGATGATATTTTTTCAAGGCCAAAATATTCCGAATTAGATTCAACGATGGCATACTTTCTACTGAAAAATGATATATCGTCACCTTAGAGTCAAACTCGTGTAACTGCTGTGTATGAGCATAGCTTTTACGCTGGTTTGACTCTAAGGCAACGATATTATGAAGAATAACTTTTCCAATTATAACAATTTGTCCTCCGGGAACACAAGAAATTGATAGAGATTGATTCATTCCACTTAATTTAAATATTTGCTGCAAACGTCAATCTTCTCAATGGAAATTTGAATTGACCAATTTTATCAAAAAGGTGAGAATTCTAAAATTATGTCGATAGAGCGCGTAATGATACACTGATGAGAATAGTGTACATTCTCAATTTTCGATGGGCAAGAAAGTGGCAGGAAAAAATGACAGATAGTGAAGACAACGAAAGCCTAAGCATTGTTGAGAAATGTAAACCGTGAAAAAGATTCTACAAAATCAATGCCAAAAAGAGAAATAAAACTACTAACTCAATCGGTGATTCGTAGCTCGTTGTCGAAAATCGACCTAATAATCCGAAATATATTCAGCTTCCTTATATCAGATTTTTTTCGTGTCTATTTACTACCATCTTCGTTGTTCTTTAAATACTGTTGTTTAGTACTTCTTCACTGACCGAAAAAGATATTTACCGAAAAACTCTGGCCATCTCTCTCTTTCTATATATATCGCTTCCTCTCCTTCCGTCGTACTCTTTACTTTTTTATACTTCCCATAGATATATGCGCTCGTTCATTCCGAGAGGGTGTGCCACACTTGTTTCGAAGCACATACTGAATTGTATAAAATAAGTAATAGGATAACAATAAACTCAAATGAAGAAAATTAGTTCGATCACAACAAAATGCACATACTCAACTCACTCTCATGAATACCTGATTCATTAAAACTGATCATCATGATTCCATCAAAATGTGAAAATGTCTTGTTGCAAACGTCCGTCTCTTTTTAATACTGATTAGATGCACAGTAATGAATTTTCTACAACTTATAAATGATTTTAGAGACAATAACTTTTCACGGGCGAATAATTTGATGACGTATCGAAAGAATACACGGATTTCGGTCTCTGCTTTTACCCAAAAAATGGTATTTCCGCGGAGAAAAGAGATATATAAACCGAAACATTGAGCTCACAGTATGCGTCGCGAATGAGGGGCTTGTCTTGCGCAAGAGCGCACCCCCGTGGCCTCTGATCATACTACACAAGGAGGGTGAAATCTACTACCCTTTAAACAGTCTCACTGCTTCCTACGATCGTGAAACAACCTACAGTACTTGACCATCCCGTCTCTTTTCCTCCTGAGCGCGTTGACGCATTATGGTATACGTTACTGTATTGTAGTGTGGCCGGGGCGGTAATGGTACAAGCTCTGCGATCCGTGTACGACACGGGTGAGCCCAGCAAAACATATTGTCAAATTTCGGAATGAACACTGTTATCTGGATTCACGAAATACTCTCTAAATGTTCATATGTTCTGATTCTTCGGTATCTTTTAGTATTCATTGCTACATGTTAACATCAATTCCCGCGGGATAATTATTGAACAGATATCAATGGTACTTGATGTTGAATGGGAGTATGGAGAATCAGTCTGCAGCTTACAGGGCTGCTCCCCTTCTAATAATTATTGTGGATGGCCCAGTTTTCGGACTGGGCTCCCTGTCAGGACTCAGACCGTTTTCATGTGATCAATTGGATATTAAGTGAATTATTATTTCATAAGATTTCTTTTTTTTTCGTTCCATAAGAATTGATATTTCTTTTTTTAATTTTAAATATATTCATGTCCCTACGTATTATGGGGTGAAAACTATCTTTTCGATATCTAGAAATTTTTCAACGTGAAAATAAAGGAAAATACCAATTCTCATATTCCGCTTTCCAAATGGTTCCTTGTCAGCAGAGGTTAAAGTCCCTTGTGCCGCTGTAGTAATTTGACTGCAAAATGTAAGTATAAAAGTGAATGAAAGTGTTTTTGCGTTGGAATGGAAGGTATGTAAACCAAAAAAAATTTCAACTGTGATTTTTCACTACGGAATGGTCCGAAGCTAGATGGAAACATTTTTTTGAAGAATGGATACGCGTTGTGTGTGTGTGTGTGTGTCAATTTATATATCCAAATCTATTGTTTTTAGCGATCTGAAAATTCGACACCATTTTTGGTTGATATGCAAAGTGTTCTCAGTCAAATCCCATCCTATTTGCAGAATATTAAATACCGCACTGGAAAGGGGGCTTCCAAATTACGCACACGTCGTCAAGTTTCTGCATGTTACCATCACGGTCCCAATTGACGGATGATTAAGGATTTCGCGAATTAAACAAAATTTTAATTAAATGAAATGTAGAGGAAATGTAAATCCAAAAATGAAAATGTAATTGGTAGAGGTTCCTAGACCGAAAGGATCTGCGTATTAGTTGTGAGGATTAGTCCGGTGGTTTAGCGCTGTGGGTATATTCAATGATTCACACGCGGTAAGCTCGGGTTCGATTCCCACCGGTGATACTGGTGTGATTTAACCAGGACAAAAAGTCCTGGCGCGACATTAAATAATAAAGAAAAAAAAAGTTGTGAGAAAACGTGATTCTAATAAATATTAATGAAAATAATTGTTGAGGGTTATCTTCACGATGTTTAGAAAGAAAAATATAATAAAATAGAAAATTTGTGAACAAGAAATTTTTTTTATGGTTCGTGGGGGTTCTCTTTAGGTGATTTCGGCAGAGGGACTCCTGGGTTCTTTCTCTGAACCAAAACTGTTATCTAGAAATTGTTTCTTTATATTTTTTCCAATTTTTGGTGTAAGTTTTTTAATCACACCCTCACTCAGCTTCCTCTTTCTACCTCTTTCTTCCACAACAAGAGTGGGACTCTTTTTGGGTTCCTTAGCTTCTTACTTTCAATAATATTAGTTCTTATCATTAATGTTTATGGACTTATATACTATTGATATCAATATGTTATTTTAGTTTTTCTTTCTCAGCCTAAATACAACTATTAACTCCATTCTCACATTGACCAATAAGTAAAATACCATATTTCTCATTATTCAATCATGTATAATTCATAAATCTTCTTAAACGTCAATCAAATGTAGAAAAAGAATTAAGATTTCAGAATTAATGAATTTCAACGTTGTTCTTTAGATTGTTCGACGATTGAGAAGATTACGCATTCCATTTGCTCCATGAGAAAATTTTATTAATAACTTGTATAATAAGAATTTAGTATTTGAAAATATTAAAGTATTAGCAACTTTATATATTCAAATTTGTTCGAGGAACCAAGGCCTGATACACTAATTGTTGCTGGTATGCGATAAGTTCAAACGGAAGCAGATAGTAACCAATCGCACAAACACAGCCAGAAGGGAAGTAGCATCTCCGCCCTCATTCCTTCCCTTCATAAAATTTTTATGAAAGCGCAAAATGACTTAACCATTTGAGTGACAACCATTCTTTATTGCTCTATAAGTCTTCGATTTAAAATATAAATGATAATAGTTTTGGATGAATATTCTATATCTATTCAATAAAATATCAGTTCTTCCATCAAGAAGATAAAATTCCTTAATACAAATTGATTGTGTCTGTGTATTTGTGCATGTGGATGTGTATGGGTGAGTGGTTGTGAATTTTTTTCGCTTCAAAAAAATAATTAGTTCCGCTTAAATGATATTGTGAAATCTCCATCTCAAACGGAACATAAATACATAATTGGAATATGAAGTACTCTTTCCCATTATTAGTTGTTGTATTAGAACTGGGACAATGTACAGTTGGTGGATGGGACAACAGTAGTAAGTACTAGAGAATCATTTACTTGAAATCGAATAATTAAAAAATTAAGAAATATGATGAAAGAGTATAACATATTTCTTTATCTATGTATAATATAATGTTTATTCATTTACATATATTAATTTTTTCACTCAAGTGAGATGTCCACCTGTTCCGTTTCCAAATGGCAAAGTTCGAACTAGGGGACGCGGGAAAATCATCAGATTCCAATGTTTTGAAGGTTTTACTTTGATTGGGAATAAATATTCGACCTGTATACGTGGTAATTGGGACACTCCGACCCCAGTTTGTGTCAGTATGTTGAGAAAAAGTCACACAATCTCAGATTATTTCTATGCGAATGCATTAACATTCATATTTTAATTTTAAGATTCTCGGTGTTCATCATTGGCAACCCCTGAACATGCGCTTGTTGCTCCTAAATATAATGGAGCAATACTAATGTATTTTTGTGCACCTGGATATATATTGATCGGTACCGCTGAAATTTATTGCAATGGCAGACAATGGAATGGTACAGTACCATATTGCAGAGGTAATTAATATCATCATATTAGTAATTAACCTGACGGACTTCATCATCGTTTTTCGGCAGCTAGTCGATGCTCCTTTGATCGACAAAGAATCGTTTGAGTTCCGACCACAAAAATACTTGAGTTATTTTTTCCTATTTTATGTTATGAATTGACTTCCCATTTAAGTTGGGTTCTGTTTCAATTTCACGTTGTAATTGAATAAATATTGAGAACGTAAGTTGAGAACGACAATCCGAAGCGTACAGCCGTGATTGCTGTATGAGATAGAGCGTCGCACGTTCAACAGATGGTGCCGAGATGGTCTCGAAAGTTTGGGAGAGAAATTTTCAAAATTAATTCAAATAGGATTTTGTTAATACCATCTATTCATTCCCAAACGAATTTTATTTAGTCATGAAAAAATAAATTTTTCAATCAACAGAAACTCATAATTCTAATTATGTAGCCAATTTAATCCACCCGGGTGACAAGCTTCTAAAACTACCACAAGTAGACCTTAACGAAAAATTTGATCTAGATACAACCACTGCCGCTCCAAGGAAATGTGATTTTGAAAAACCTGATTTATGTTGGTGGGAGCAAGACCCCAAACACGATTTTGACTGGCGGCGCCATAATTTCGAGACACCAAGTTCACACATCGGAACTGGCCCTACCCATGATCATACATTTGGAGCGGGAAATGATGGTGAGATTTGAGATTAACGCATTTCTCTATGTGTCATTATATCTCTCTCTCTTTATATTTCAGGATATTACCTTTATATTGAGGCATCAGGCAGACTAGTCAATGATACCGCTAGAATTATATCACCACTTTATAATGCATCACTGACAGATTCAGGATGTTTTTCATTCTGGTAAATTCAATATAAATATTCAATGCAAACAGTTTCCGTTCTGAAAGAATTTATAGCAAACAGGAGTTCATTGAAATTAATCCTAAAACTCTTTCAGGTATCATATGTATGGGGCTACAATTGGTACTTTACGTGTTTACTTCAAAACCCAATCAAATGCAGGCAATGGAGACGTAATGTTTGAGAAGCAGGGCAATCAAGGAAATGAATGGCTTCATGGACTTTTCAATCTTCCTAAAACTAATTTGAGTTTCCAAGTAAGCTTATGGATATTATTTACTCCCCAGAGTTCCCAATCGTTATTATTCATTTCTTTCCAGATTGTCATTGAAGGTATAAGAGGTGCTGGTTATGTCAGTGATCTAGCAATAGACGATGTCGCTATTCTTCAAGGTGATGAATGTATAGAAGCGCAGAAAAAAAAGGCTGGAACAACCGTCGGTATTGCAACAGAACAAGATGGTAAATCAAATAAATTCATAACATAGTTAATCGAATTAGTATCGAAATCTATTTCTCTGACATGTGCAGAATAAATTTTATCAGCCTTCTTTACTTCAAACTAATTTTTCGATTTTCAACAAATATTTTCAATAACCAACTCCAATTCTGAGGTTAGTTCAAATTTCAATTTTCGATTTTTAAAAAAAAATTCCTGATCAGAAGAAAATTCTAAAAAAAATCAGGTAGTCCCAGGACAATTGGACCTTGCTTTCATAAAATTTCCCAAAAAATCCCGACGAATGGAGATTTCTAGGGAATCTCCTTAAAGGCGAGCACATCGCCACTGATCAATATGACCCCCCTCCCACTCCCCTACATAAATTCAATTTTCTTATCATGCCCACACTTCTTCCCAAGAAGTTTCACTTCTAACGAGTAGCTTATATATACGTAGACTACCCTCTTTTTTAAATTCATATCTATGTATGCATTGAAATTTTTTTCTCCATGAATTCTCATTTAGATCAAATTGAAATTATCAATGCTCTGCAAAGCTGCCGAGGAAGATGCGATAACAATACATCAATAAACGTCTGGACGACATTGATTCCATTGACATCACCGGACGCATGTCACTGTACCATTGACTGCGCTGAGAACTCTACATGTTGTCCAGATTTTGCTGAATACTGCGTTCTAGGTTCATAAATTCTATAATATTAAAATTCTATGTGCACAGATATTAATTTACATATTTTATCAGAAGTTGAGGACGTGTAATTCAATTTCAATAATCCAACGTTAATTCCAATTGTTCTTATAGCTATTACGGAATCATCATTATTACCTTTGTCGACTAAAAGAGTAAATACAAATAAATATCAAGATATTCTCACACCTGATGAACCGAAAGATGAATTAGAACCTTATACAACAAAAATAATGCAAAAAACAACATATCCATCGGTTGAGCGGTCTTCACATCTTGAAACTCCATTTGTGCTATTTAACGCTACTCACTATGATGCGACGACTGGTGAGTAAAAATGCAAATCAAATATTTCGTCGCATTAGTAGCAAAGGGGCGTAAGTGTTATGCATAAGGGTAGCTTTTACCCCCCTTTGTTACTCAGGTGACGATTTTAATCCATTGAACCAAGAATATGAATAGAGTTGGTAAATCTTTATCCAAAAATAGATTCCTATGAAATTAATAGGATTATGAAATAATACTTATTTTTTTATTAAAACAGAATCACATGTTTTGGTAAAGCACGTGCAACTACAGGCCATCATACCGCTTGGTTTATCTGAAATCATCAGTTCAGTAATTGCTCTTACAGTTTTGGGAATAATTGGAAGCATTGTAATCGTCATTTTTTTGAGACGGAGGAAGTCATATGAGCGTCCATCAAAATCTAGTAAAGGTTCAAAATTATCTGAAGATAGCGATGTCCGATTTTTAACATCTCATGAAACTTTAGATTTTAGCCTTGCCAGGCCACATGAGAGCAATGAGCTTTAAAGTTTTATCCCTTTTTATTTCCTCTCACCTGTGTATCTCTTCATCTCTTCAATCATTTCCTTTTCATCGCTCTCCTTATTTTTTTCTTCCCTGTTTCTCTCAACCATATTTTCCCATTTGTGTCTGCTCCTTCACTCGTTTTAGTGCTCCTGTTCAGAATATTTTAATTGATAAAAATATCTTATGAACCATTCTACTCAATAATTAAATAATTGATTTATATCTTTCTTATTTCATTGAGAAAAAAAAATTATGATTGGTTGATTATAAATAAATATCTCGATTCAAACAATGGAAATGACAATAAGTATATTTACCTTTTAATTTCATTATCTGAATTGAATTAAGAAGTATTTACAATTACTGCGGACGTACAAAGAAATGAAAAATTTGAAAGAAAATATAAGAGCTCTAGTGTGCTATTGAAAATGATAATCCTCCTTTACTGACCAATTTATCGTCTTTTATTGGTTTGACTTACATTATTTGGAATTCTACATCGAAGAGAAAAAAAAGCATAGTATTTCATTATATGTATATGAATTCTTAAAAATAAAATAAATACTATGGAGTATAATTCACAGCTACAAATCATAGACTGGATTTATTTGTGAAATCATTTGTAAATAATATCTATCGGTGAACCTCAAATTGCATTCATGGCTCTGAATTTAGGAACAGTTTTCCCTGCAGTATTGCGTATATAGAATAATTGATAATGAATTCCGGAGAGTAGGGGAGAATAAAAAATACGTAATAACTGAATAAAGCAATATTTGGACTTGAGATGAATATCGAAGAGAACTTTGATAAAAAAAAGGAGTTAAAATAGATGAAATTATCGTGGAAAAACTATGAATAATTAGGTGTTGGTTTATTGATCGATCCCCAGAAAATAATAAGTCGTGAGGGCCCATGTCTAATGAAGAATTTGAAAGGACGATTGGCAACTAATATCTTAGATCTTCCATCGCGCTGAATAATAACGCTAGTAGCTGCAGCCCCTATTGTACCAGTTTCTGTAATATCCATTTTTACTTCATGGATAATGTCAGAAGCATATAGACCTGGATTAATTAGATTCGCATGATTCCGGAGTATATCAATCCCATAATTAGGAAATCCTTGCGCTTTAATGAATTCAACGAATTCAGGATCAACTGGCCCACTCCTGAGTTCGTGATACCTTGGAATTTTTGAAATAATATCAATTAATATGGTTCATGTATTGGGATTTTATTGGTAGTTTAATAGCATAATCACCTCATCTCGCGAGTGATTCTATCCTTACTATGTTGATGGAAACTCCAAGTTCCATCTTACTTATCCAACTTATAAAATTTCAATGTAGGATAGATAACGGCTTTTATTGATCTCTGGGTATTTTTGATTTTGAAGGAGGAACAAGAAAGTGAGAAACAATTAACATTTTTCTCCCAATGTTTCCACTCCAATGCGAAATGCTCTGCAGAGTACATTTATTTGATTCTCAAATAATTTGAGATGAGGATTCAACATACAAAAGACTTCAAATTAATTTCATAAAGAAATTTCTACTTTCAATTATCTTTTATTAAATTATTTATAAGAATGGAATGAATCAACCCTCAAAATAACTCTACATCGGAATTGAAATGTTGGTGTCAACTTGTGAATTATTTCTAGCTATCTTTTTTCTTCTCCATCAAAATTGAAACTGCGTAGAGATATACAAAAGCCGTTATCTATCCTAAATCTAAGTTCTGTCTTTTTACCTGGAAGAATTGTTCGTTGCTGCAGAATTAATCGTTGACGTTTCTGTAGATTTGCTCAATACCTCTTCATTCATTCTTGGGAAGGTGTATGGAACGAAATTCTTTCCGTTTGTTGAAATAGAAGAATTAAAACCTGGTGAGAGAAGAGCGAGATTCGCTTCATGTGGACTGAACAGTGATTTCAAACCCAATAATTGAAGTGCGTGATTCAAATTCAGTGTGCTCGATAATTTCATTTTCGGTAATCCTATAATACACGTTTTGTTTTCCATTTTCGTTATAATGGTTTCAATTAATTCTGGAGTTAGCCGTGCCTCCATCCTTCTTAAAGCATCTAAACTTGTAGAGGTTGGTAATAAAATATACATTGTGGATTCAAAAAAATCGGAATCTGGTGATTCTATCTAAAAAGTGTAAATTAATAGCATAAATTTATTTGCAGCAAATTTGGAGAATTATAAACTATAATGATTTCAAATACCATTCATTATAATATAAATTTATTACTTACCGGACTTCTTTCACTATTTTTATATGGAAGTCCTACGATTTTTATTCCCAATTGCTCATCTTCATAAAATGGGAAATATCCACTGTTGAACATCATGTCTACATCTACATCTCGCCCAGATGGTAATTTAAATGGTCGCCTGCCATATAAAATAGATATATAAGAGCATTACTCATTTATTAAATTATCTTATATCAAAAGTTAATGTCTTACCGCTTCGTACCAGAATGAATGAAGTGCTGATTCCATTCGCCATTAAAATATAAAGCAGATGCGAAAATAACTTTGGTATCGACATCCAGAGGTTGTGTCAAGATATTCTTAATTTTTCCATGTGTCTTCATGTTTACCCAATTGTTTATGATACTTCGTGCAAAATCTGAGTGATGCAGAAAATCAACATTCATCACTTCACTTCTGTAGACCGCCTGGCTTATTGCCAAAAATTCTTCGCGGATAGGATAACCGTTCTAGAAGAGAGTTCATTCCCATAATGAAGCATTTCCTTTTTCCCCCGTATTCTTAAAATATGAAATAGTTATTTACCTGGACGAAGACACCATGAGTGAAAGAGGCCTGAGGACCACTTGTAGTGGATCGGAACTGAGGATGAATCGTGCTTAGTAGTGAGCCGAACATTCGATGAATAATCTCAGAATGTTCAGAAATATCGACACTGGACTCAAAACCTAGTACTTTAGTAATTTCCTCGAAAGTTTTGCCGGCTGATCCAAGTAATACCATTGCTAATGTTCCCGCAAGGCTTATCGGTGAGAATATAACATTTTTAGGATCCTGTTCTAATCCAAACATCCGTTGACTTGTATGGATTGCGTAGTCCATATCCAAACTATACTTCATAACACCTCGTGTTATCATATTATTGACCTATAGAAATAAAAAAAAAACGAAGGGGACGCGAATTTAGGAAAAAAATTCAATATACATGTGAGTTATATAAAAAGATAGAATATTTCCTTACACTTGTAACTGAATCTGAGATGAAAATTTCATCTGAATACTTACGTAATTACTCCAATGGTTTTCTCTGGGAATCATTTTATCTAATGGAGCTAGCAATTGTGGATTAGGTACAGTGTAAGATTGTCCATCAACATAATTAACAGATGAATTGAATATTCTTGGCCTTTCGGTTTGTGGACGCTGCCTTCCATTATTTGAAGCTGATTGACCAATTGGTTCAAACTCATCAGGAAACAGTAATTGACATTCAATGTTGGCAGTAAACAAGATGAAGGGTATAAGTAGCTTCATCTAGAACATCCATAGCCATTGATCATAGCTTTATATTGTATACTAAAATATTTCAGCATTTCGAAATGAAAAGATAGTAATTGGGATTTACGAGAAAAAGAGTGAGGTCAAGGGCACTTCATTACCGATTTATTTAAGAATGAAGTAAAAGCAAAACGACGCGCTTATATAATTCCAGTGGATTTTCATTGAATTTTTGTAAGTTTATATGAATCATTCAATCATACCGAGGTGGAAAAATAAGCTTTTTTTTCATTTTACATCTACATCTCGAGGCTTGAATGAAAGATCTCAGTAACAAAACGGATTGTTGCCCATGAATACCTCGTGAGTATGTGCATTGCCCCGAATCGTATTATATATTAAGTTAAGGCAACAATAATAATTCCATATATTTTAATGCTAGTCACCTAATTTTTAGACACATATTTTTCGAGTATGCACATATAAATATGAAAATTATAGATGGTATTTTTAATGGCATCAAAGAGATAGAAAAAGATATGATGTAGAAATATTACCGTTAGATACGATCACTCAGTAGAAGTATATATACATACAATGTGGCGCTTCGAGAACTGACTGACTTGCGTTATATGGCCACACTTTTATTTACCGCTTTGCAATCCCCACCAATCAACTTTTTTTTCCTCTACTACTACTAGTATATATACACATGTTGAAATTGATGTTTCATCTCTTACTCATTACAAATGAAGTTTCCAGTTTCATTTGCATTATATGGTGATTCTTCTGGCTAGTTATTCAACCATTCAAATTTTGTCCACCAATGCTTTGTATACATGGTTCAGAATTGTACCAAGCTATGTGATTCTTCGTGAAAGTTCTCACTTATTAATAATTTATTGATCTACTCCATCGCCGGTTGCTTATAGTAGGTTCAATTATAAAACGCGTAGCTGTACAACGATGGTGATTGACGGTTAATCGGCGTAATATTTATTTTGCATCTCTCATGCTTATATCAATATCACTTGAAAATTTACTAATTCAGACTAATATAAAAACTAGAAGAAATTACATTTTTTCAAGGGAGTTCGAGCGATTCTATAGGGAATCTATGGTTAAAATTATTTTTCACCTTCGAAATTCCTGAATGAAGAATCGTTACAAAGAACATTTTATAAAACTGCTCTAAAAATTCGGAAGGAATCCACTGCCGAGTTTCTTAGAAAAACGCTCTTGAAGTTCGAATTTTTGAACGTTTTTATATAGTTATATATAATGGTCTCATATCGTCACCATATTATCAAAGAGACGTTAGTGCTATTTTCATTTTTGAATATCAAAAGGCAATAATTCATTAATAACTCATTAATCTGTCGTAAAAATGAATTCCTGGAGGCGTTCGAAAATGGCATTTACCCCCTGCGATTCTGTGTCCGCGATATATATAGATGTGCAAGGATATGCAAAACTGCCAACTTGGGAAGCGTTTTCCTAAGAAACTAGGTAGTGGATAATTTTTAATTTCTAGAGTAACTTGAGGGGGATATACCAGTTTTCCCTGCTATATGAAGCAATAAATATTGACAGGGGCCGATTTTTTGCTGAAAAGTGATGGGCCTCGCCGAAATTATAAATGGAAGAAATAATAATAATGTTTTCACGATCTTGTATTGTCTTTCTCTGGGCTAGAAAGACTTAAAAGAATCCCATCCGTACGTTTGAACAGAATTCTATGCCTAAAATTCCAGAAAAAGAAGAAGTTCTCTAGGTCCATTTTGACAGAAGTGGTAATAGGTTTTCTACTAGAAAATGTTTTCGAAAGTGCCGACTTCAGCTCCAAATGCTATTTGCCATTTTTTTTGAAATTGATTCTTTTGACATACGGAAAGATATATGAATTGATGACAAATTCTTATGAATCATCACATGGAAATTACCTGGCCTGACTTGAAGGAAAAGGTGAAGAATGAGACAATTCAAATATTGATCCTTTTAAAATCACATATTTTCACGGCGTAGGCGCATGAAATTTTTGTCTCATATTACTTTTTCATCCAATACAAGAGAAATAGATTCTGGAAAGACCAAATGAGTTAACACATCCTAGATATAGTGATAAAATTAGCGCGTCTGGGTAAACTTTTCAGTAAAAAACGTTTTACTACTTCCGTAAAAATGTACTTATAGAACTTTTTTTTTCTTAATTTTTCGCATAAAGTTCATGACGATTAGTAAATTTAAAATTTTAAAGTTGGAAAATGATTTTAATCATAGTTTTGCTCGAATTTCCTTAATTTTACAAAAAAATGTGTACGCCCCATTTAGAACAGACAATGGAGAAATGAATAAGACGATATAAAAAAGTTAATATAAACAAAAATATAGTACTAAGATAATATTAAAATTTTTAATGAAATTCCTTTATTAAATTCATATGCTATATGTAGTATATACTGATGATTGGAAATTGATCATTGATAGTTGTTTCTTAGCTATTATTGTCTTCTTTTACAGAGCATGAGTTCTTCATTTTATCACATGTACAGTTTCATTATATTTTTCATTGAACAAGAGCGTAAAATGGATTCATCATAATATAATAATGGTAATTAAAAAAAAAGAAAATGATAATAACAATGGTTTGTCATTATTTTTTATTGAATTATTTGCACGTGGCAAACCAACGCTGTTAAGATTGACAAATAGTAGAAGATTCTTGATATTAGGCTTTGGTAGAGATACCCTTGTTGTGTTTCTATAAAGGAAGCAAAGAAAAATTAGATAGATATATCGTCGCCCTAAGAATAGAGTCACATAACGACCAAAAAGAGTCTTTTTGGGGACAGACAAACGTATCTTCACAATAATGAGCTATTTATGTTTGAAAACAATTATAGCATGCATAGAAATCACTTTCATTTTTCCATAACAGACAAACGTATCTCCATCAATTTTGGTGTCAGAAGCACTTAAGTCCGTACATACGTTAGTATGTGATTGAAGGATTTCATCTTTCTAAAGCATTATATTTCGATTTTCCATTCTCGGAAGGGGGACCCCTTCAAGTCTTAACCGAAACTCGGATTTTCAAAGAAATAAAAAAAATTAATTTCGACCCATGTATTTTTACTAAAATTTCCTCAGCTTTCCAATGGAATCATCAGAAAATCTCTATCTCGAACCGTTCAATTCGAGTGTTCATTTTACCCCACCTTACGTGTGTCTGTTATAAATTTGATTTGCATGCTCTATTGTTATAGAATGACGT